>LBLO01000469.1:0-24575 GCA_004354395.1 Chondrostereum purpureum | reverse complement strand
CGTTGCAAATTTTCAAGGCATCGTGTAAGGCCAGCTCCTCCAACAGAGGAAGCATAGGACATTCTGGATTTAGTAGACGCTCAACGAGAGCACTGAGAATATCCTCCTCCTCTTTTTCCTCTTCTTGGGGTCTTGGCTCAGGTTCTTTCGCGGCAAGTAAAGTTACCTTCTTTGAGCCCTTCTTGCCCTTGAAACCTTTCCGCGAGGATGTCGATTTGAGAAGACNTGAAGTAAGCCCCAAGACTTTAAGCGATGGTGTATGTTCCACGAGGGAAACAATCCCAGCTCCCGCAGTTGGGGGAAAGCGCAGATGAAGATGCTCAATACTTCCCTCTGCGCTTTGGATGAGAGGAAGGAGACTGCAGGGGTCGATGGGTTCATCGATGATCAACTCAGTCAGGGAAGGGAAGTTAGCATAGCCGATAACATGGCTAAGTTTCCCTCCAAAGAGCCTGAGTTTTTTCAAACTTGAATGTGCAAGTTCAGCGAGGGCGTATGGAAGTGACCTAGTAAATCCAAACGTGCACTGCTGTAGCTGCTTGAAGGCCTGGAGACCCTGAAGAGTCGTTAACGCCGGGTCCCAGATCTCCATTTCGACAATTTGCCCCATTGGAAGAGAGACCCCAACATTCCGCAGGTTCAGCATCACTCTCTTCAATGCTGGTGCGTGCATAAGTTGGCTGGAATAGAAAACGCCTGAGGAAGTAGTGAATGAGGAACATGCATCGGACAAGGTCATAGCATACAACACTGGAGTTCGGCCTTGGATGTGATCCAAAACAAGCTTTGCAAACTCCGATTGTCCGCAGATATGTAGACTCGCCCATCTAGGCGATGTCCCTACCAATGCACACATGACAGGACTCGACTTGATGGATCCTGGGTCACAACTGGACGCGCGTAGAGTGACCTGTACATGAAGGGGGGAATCCCTGGCTCTAGATGCTTGTTCAAGAAGTAGTTCGAGGCTTGGCGAGAGAGTACGATAGTAGCCATTTGGGATCAACTCGTCGATAACACAAACCCTTGACCACAGCGCAGATAACCCTAGTGCTACTTCCCGCCACCAGCGAGACACTTGACCCAAGGTCCATGGTGCCTGTTTTATATCGAGGGAATCATTGTGACGGCAGCACCAAGCTCCTGTGTCTTCAAACGGATCGTCGAGGCATGCGAGGAAGATCTGGCCCAGCGTTTCTGCGGGGATACGCCTCACAGGATTCATTGCAACTTTGGCGTTCTCAAGGTCGTGTCTCAGCTCCTCTCTACGCTTTTCGCAGGATTCCAAGTCAACTCTGAGTATGGATATCGTTTGATCAAGCTCCTCCAACTTCTTTGCACCGGTAGACAAGAAGAGAGAGTATTTCCTAAACTCTTCGTCTGTCAGTGGAGCGTTTGGAGATTGTCGGCTGGCCATTCTTGTCTGCAATATAGTTTCATCTCAGTACTTGCAGAGACGCGAAATGATACATTAGAGCGCTAACCTTCCAGAGGGATAACTAGATTTTNATCTGTTTGCGAGTAGACTTGAGACCCTGGCAGGAAACTGAAGGATTGAGGTTATTGGCGACCTTTATATAAGGTTAAACAGACGGNCAGAAGATAAGCCAGCCACGAGGGAATAACGAGGAGGCGTCTATCAGAAGGTTAGCGCGGTGCTCAAATTTCCGGGCCCTGCTATGCTTATGCTTCCAATGGGTCAGAAGACGGAAAGGCAAAAGACCTAAGAGCACGACCGTCATGGGAAAGTTACCAGTATACAGATTCTGCATAGGTGATCAGCCNGACGGACTAGATACGATTTTGACCGGCGAATTTGCAGGAATGTGGGTGAGAATGTTGAAGGATTAGAGTAGGTAGGACATAGAGCGCGTCCGTTGTGGGTATGATTTCGATAAAATGTTAAGTGGTTGCATGACGCGAGGTGGAGGCTACTTGAGGAGAGCTTTTGGATCTCCACCGAAGTAGTTCCGCTTGCAAAACAGGCCGCCGTCTTTCTTGGAAGGTTCATGAGTAAGATAGAGCTATGCTGTAAGACGGAGAACGGCTCCAAATGAGAGGATGATAATGATCTCTATTTGCATTCAAGGTGGTCGCATGAGACGAGCAATATCCGGGATACTGCTGATTCAGCACGCTTTTGAAGACTTCCGTGACTCCGGTCGGTGGTTAACAAAGTAACTTTTCGGAGCTAACTTGCCCTGCAAAAAGTTACTTGGGGTTACTTCTCGCAGGGCAAGTTGACAAAGTAACTTTGTCACGTACAAGTTAACTTTGTGGACTTTTAACTTTGCATTTACTTTCATTAAATTACAGCTCGTATTGAATACAATGAGGTCCCCAAACACTAGCGAGACAACAAAGTCAAACAAATGCTGAAAATTGGGCTGTTCGGTCTAAAATTCTCAGCATTTGTTTGCGCGTGCTTGGCCGATTCACATCAGACGGACCGAACGCACACGCGCGTCGCGCGACCTGCATCCACGATCTTCAACTTGAAGTACATGTTTGACTTGTCAATTCCCTGGTACCGAATGGCCTCCTTTGAACTGCTTTGTACTGAAGAAATGTTATCCCGCTCTCAAGTACCGCAAGTTCACCSAAGTAACTTTGGATCAATGGCAAAGTAACTTTGCGTGCAAATTCATATCAAGCAAGTTACTCAAGTAAGTCCAAGTTATTTCATATAAGACGCATTCTGGTAGTCACCAGACACTCTGTAGGTCTGATTCTCATTGTGATATAAAGGATGAGGGATTGTTCTTGTGCAAACTTCCGATTTGGGTATAGAAGTGAGCAATATATTATGGTCATTGTGGTATGTGTCGATCGTCTTAAGCTATGAATACCTGAACTAACATACTGCTCATTACAGGTCTAAATAGGGTTTTGAGTTGTACATACACCTGTAGTGGACTGCAACCACGGATATAGCCTTAGATCATTAATATCAACACCTCTTTACTTTCAAAAAGTGGCACCTCAATGAGACATTTGCTTCCGGTCCTCAGCCCCTTTTTCATTGATCGAGAGCAGCTGCTTCACGTGAGGTAACAGTTATCTCTCTTGCTACTTTGTGGCGTCTTTTCTGTGGACGGGCTGCAATGTTTGCAGCCATTAAGAAGGTCTTTTCCTTCCACTGGCTTCGAACTTCTGACCACAGTGAACCCCCGCCTCCTCCACCTCCCATTGGATGGACTTTCCCCCCTCCAAACCCATATCTACAAGGCTACTGGAACCCTCAAGCTGGCTATCAGCATCCTAGTGCTTCGCCGTACTATCCTGGTTATCCACCAGGATATCTACCCCAGCAATATCACCCTCCACTAGTCAGCTCGGACGGGAAGATCATAGGGGCTAGCCCAGGATTCGGCTTAAACCCAGGTATGGTCTGTTTCCACCGTTTTAAGTAGATCTAACAATTATTAGAATTAAACCTGTTTCCGTCACTGCCCCATCGTTCCTATGAACATGCTGGACAGGTCCCTTCTCCATTCAACTACATGGGTCATCCTCCATACACAATACCTCCGACTCTACAAATGCCAACTTCTAGCCAAATCCCTGTTGAGAGTACTGTGAAGAGTGACGAACGTATGTATGACTGAGTAGTATCTGAAGACATACACCCTCAATCCTTTTAATTTATTCCAGAGCCTGACCCAGACTGGCCAGACGGCGATTGCACAGGTGAGTACCTGGTAGAGGGAAGCAGACCAACTGAAACAGGCCGTGGTCTCTGGGCCTGGAGGTCATCTGGAAATACAAACCGGGATGGATATAAGGTGGAACGACGGCAGTGTCTTGGAATCCTCCAGTGCTCAAATTGTCAAAGCCCTCCACGTTTCCAGCGACTAAACACCCAGAGCTCCTCCCGCAACATTCAGCTCCGAACAGCTTGTACAGTCTGTGGCCACCATTTTATCGACATCAACGATTGTCCAGCCACACTTTATCTCCGAACGTTTGAGAAGGACAACGAGAAATGGCGGGCTTGGGAACATACTGGGATTCATAATCACCCTCGGATCCCAGGCAAGAGGCTTACACACAGGCAAGAGCAGCAAGTYGATGAGCAAGTGCAGCGCCGTCAAGAGGCGTCRGTACATCAGTTACGCACAGGAGACACAGGTGTAGGATCAATTCCATTGGGTACAATAGCTCCAGCCTTGATCAATCCCCGGGCGGCTCGCTATCAAGTAGACAAAAGCAAGCAGCGGCTAGGCATTGCAACACCCACCTCTCGAGGGATGTCGTCTTCTGTTTTAGCTTTGGGTGCGCTGGCCAAGAAGTACGATGAGAAATGGATTATCAGCTCTTCTGTCCATGGACCTGTCTGTATATCCRTTCAGACCCCCTACATGAAGGACATGCTTCATCAAGCTGTTGACGCCTGGCTGGAGGACTACCGAGAAGACCCAAATGGAAGTCGGCACGGTTTTGTAACAGATGGAGATCATACATTCTTTCGCAATGGTCAACTTCTCACCACTGTCGTGTTCAACCGCATCTCSAACTCATGGGTTCCGGTCCTTTATACATGGATTGGCGGTCTTGAYGCTCAACACCACCAACACCATTTTGACATTATCTTTGACCAGGTTAAGGCACATGCTGGCRTAAACTTCACCAAAGAGATGCTGCATCATGTTCGTATCTAATATGGATATCTACCAACTGTTAACCTTACTCTTATACAGGTCTTTGATTTCTCTGGGGCACAACTTGCGGGACATGCTGGCGCGTATGCAAGAATTATGATGGTATGGTTTGAGGAGCGATTGGGCTTTAATTTTCCTATCGATGAAGCTGCRAAGGCTCTCCAGCGGAAGGTTTTCTTGGAYGAAGCAAACACTGTCCAATCAGGATGCCAGCGACACTTCTTCAATTCAGGTGATAGAATCGCACAAAATGGTGAACTCGTTCCAACTGGTCGTAAACGCGAATTTACATCATTGATACGCTCACTCACTTTTGACATTACMCRTGAGGAATACGAGGCTAAGGTGGCAGAAATCCGGCAGAACTTCCCACGCACTCGGGGATGGCTTGARTGGTGGATTCGGGCACGGATTGCATCCATTCTYTTTCCTGCATGCCGTGCAGCAGCCTCAACCTTGATAGAGAAAGTACCCTCRACATCCAACCCTGTCGAACACCAGCATTCATTGCTTCATCATTCAGTTGGGAAAGACTTTGAGCTTGATGCTGGACTCGAGCGACTCTATCTTCATGTCAAAGAACTCGAAAGCCAGTAYAGGGCTATACGAGGTAGATATGGACTCATAKCCAATACAATCTCTTACTAATATCTTGAATTATAGTTGGACAGTATGAACCACTCCGACTTCGAGAGCGTACTGCACCTAGCAAACCAAGGGAATTTGATGAGAATGATGGACGACCACCAGATACAGCTGAAGCACTCATAGCACTTGATGCTCAGTAYGCCTCACCACGCGTCCTGGTTTCTTATTCTTGGGAGAGTAACTCATGCCCATTGGATGCTGGGCTCGAGGTTTGGTTCCGATCTTTTCTCCGTTGGTCTCCAGAACAACAGGCAGGCTTTGTCAAGAGTATATCATACGAGTCGGATGTTCTTTGGACGATCTTTCAACACTATCAACACCGCACCCAGTGGATCAGCAGCAAATCGGCCTCAGAGAGTGACGGGCAACAAATCCTGATGCGAGGAATGTCCCATCTTAGATATTTTGTTCATGATAAATGGAAGYTATGGAAGTTGGGGGCGTTYGGGGAAGTCTCRCAATGGATGAGCACYATGTTGAATGTTTGTCTTCCTGGAGTGTCATCTTAATAATRTACTAACACCTATATATGCAGGATCAACGTGACCATAAYGGTSGGCTAATTACAGAGACCTTTCTGATCACCCATTYRGGMRTATGGAYGTGCACACATTGTGGAAACATAATCACCACACAATCCCTAGCACTCGGAAACATGCCGTTCTTCCTATGTACGGCCCAGGAATACCAAGTGGTGGCCGCATTGCAGCCTAGCGGTAGTGTTCCTTCATTGGCTGATTTGTTCGTTCATCTTGTACCCCGAGTGGCTGACACAGCGCGAGAGTCTCCTTTCACCAGGGAAGTGTATGATGCCCATCCTGCCCATCTTGCGGATGAATCAGTATCCTGCATGCGATGTGAGCATAGTCAATCTGCTGGTACCCTTTCAAAAATTTCGACCGCATGGCCATTACTTCTGGAAGTACGTCTTGGTGACCCTTTGGACTGTCCCATGAATATACCACTTGAATTTGAAATTCCTTCAGACGATGCCACAAGTGTCACCTATGAACTTGTCTCCCGCCTCATCTTTCAAAAATCACACTTCACGGTTGAAACATTGCTTTCTCGGGGGCCAATGGGAGAGAGAAGGACATACAAATATGACTCCATGAGAAAGCCGTCAGATCTTGTTGACATTGGAACAGATCAGGCCATCCTAACACCAATCACTGGTCGAGGCGCTGAGGGAACAGTTGCCTATTTCTTTCATCGAAGCTCAGATACCATGATGGTCCGTTTTGTGTTGCTTTCTTGTATGATGGTATCTCATACTTATTCTTCCTAACTAGACAACTCGTGCTACAGATGAGATTGCGGCTGATTATTCACGTGGATTAGAGCTTCTACAGGAGAGGTATATTACCAAGGGGCATTTCATAAGCCTTGACGACTCACCCAAGCTACCACCGAAAATGCCACCCATACCCAAGCCTCTTCCCAGGACATCACCTGTACCAGAGCCTCTTCCCAAGGTGCCACCTATAACAGACGACTTTGAGCGAGCTGTGGAAGCTGCAGCCAGACCAGCTCGGACTTACCACAGAAGTATTGACCTTTATCGCTCGGATACAGATGATAGTAGCCTAGTCGATGGACGCATCTATCAAAGACGATCTCAACCTGATCATTCACCGCCGCCTGTTAAGCATCTGGTACTCGACGACCACACTCTATCCGAACGGTCCACATCTCCTTACACACTGGACTGTAAAGTCTGCTCCCAACAGGATGTTGCGAGCACTGTAGTAAGGAATGATATCATACAATGTGATTATTGCAATCAATGGTCGCACATTCAATGTATGGAACATCAAGCAGAGTCTCGTTGGAGTGTAGACCCTGGAAGTAGTAATTATGCCCAGGATGGTTGGCTCTGTGATTCGTGTTTCGACCAAATGTAAGTGCAACTTTCTCATTCAATATGTTCAGTCCTACTGACCATGATACAAAGTACTGGCTCCATCATTTTTCTTCCGACGCAAACCTTCAAAAGGAAAAAGGCCAAACTTTCCGCTGCATGTATTGCCGACCGTTGTGGGCGCACCCATCTTCAGTTAGAGTGGTGGCATGGTAGTATTTGGCCCACTCGCAGTGATTCTCCATTGAAAAGAGAAGTAACGGCTGGATTTACAATATCCATTGCAAAGTGCCTCTTGTCTCTCCAAGCTGATGCCCACTCAATCCCCAACGTACGTACAGGTTGACTCATCAATGGATCCACACTGAGGCCGTGTTTGTTTGTATGTATACAGAATGACTTCTCTAGGATTTACTGGCCTCGTCGCCTTGTCTCTGCAGATGTGGACGATATCTCGGAAGAAGAACAATACTCAAACGATGAGATCAAGACTGCATTGGAGCAATCTCGCCCCATGATAAATGATATTCAAGTTATCTCTGGTGACCGCACTCATCCTATTATCCCATTATTCCACCAGTGGATAGACAACGCTACCTCATACCTCCCGACTCTTGCAACACGGAAGCAAGGACTCCGACTCAATCAAATGGAATCTCAGTTTGCTTCGAGCTGCTTCCATCACAYGATCCTCCCCGGGGACCAGGCTCTTGTTGATGAGTTCTTCCATTCTTTNGCACCCACACCCCTTCAATGGCGACGTGCTCATGACTTGGAAGACCACCCACCACCCNTCACACYGGCTCAGGAACAGGAAGTAGCCACTCATGAGGAACGATCTCGGCGGATTCTAGATGTCCGGACTCCACTGTTAGTCCTGTTAGAGCTTGTTGTTCTTCGTGTTTACTTGCATCGGCAGCCTGAGGAGGATGAGGTAATATACTATCTCTCACGACAAGATACTTCATTGGATTTGGAGCTATCGCAGCATAACAAGATCTTGGGACGTGCCATGAGTGGCTATGTAAAATGCCATAAGACCTGGCCTGAGGTTGTGTGGAAGGAGATGGAACGGCTACAGGCATCACCTGAAATCTTAGGTTCTTCACGATCCACCCGCCAAACCTGTGAACAGTCTCAAGTTGAGATAGAGAATTTGTTGATCCCACCCGAGACCATTTTGGCCTCAGCATACGAATCCGGTCCGTCTTCTGATACCCCCTTTTCGTGGACTATGTTACCCCCACCGAATCCCTCCTTTCCGCTTGGCCCATTGCGTCCAGTTCCGAAACGCAAGTATACTGCCAAAGCGGAGAATGTTGAGGGAAATATCATCAAACAACTGGCAGAAGGAGATGCAGATGCAGTAGAGGAACCAATTGAGCACCCAGCGAAGAAGCGTCAAGTGGGTAGCAGAGGACGAGGGCGAAAAANGAGAGGAAGGGGACGGAGATAGTTTGCATTGTTTAAATTATCCTTAATTTGTATTCATTGAGATGTCTTTGCCACCGAAACATGTCCTTTGCCATGTAGGGAAACAATTAAAGCAAGGTAAGCTACTAGAAGTTACTTCGCACATAAAGAGAAGTAACCCTGAGTAACCCTAAGTAACCCTAAGTYAGAAAAGTTACTTCAAGTAGGCGAAGTTACTTCAAGTAAGCAAAGTAACTTCAAGTAACTTTGCTGACTTGCATGCATCATATGCATCTCTCTCATTTGTCAAACTTCCCTCAGGATTGTGCAGAGACGTCAGGCCAAAACACATAGTACTAACTAACACATTTGTCCCAAACCCCTGTACTCAAACTTCTTGGAATGGCTCTCGNCGACCAACCTCTCCATGTTAACCACTGCATACAGTAGCACTCAGAAATTTATTAATGAATACAATAAACGTAGTYGACATGTTGAGGATGTTGGTGCGACTGTGTTGTGCCACTGGATCCAGCAACCGATGCCGAACGCTGGCTTGAAAATCCGCATTCGGCAGGCGAATGCCTGATCTCAAGCCAGTGAATTGATGGTGTCGCGGAAACTCAATGTAAGGGGGTCGCGTAAATGGAGATTATAGTGCGCATAGCGGAGCTTGTTCACTGAAAGAACCATTATTGTGTGAGATCGCGGGTTGTCCTAGGTGAAATTAACAAGCTGGAAGGGATTGATTAAGGTTTGGGTCAAGTTACTTTGCACATGCGTGAGAATAAGTTACTCAAGTTAGGTCACTCAATCACGCACCGGGGAAAGTTAGCCAAGTTAGGACGAAAAGTTACTTTGCGCACACTCCAATGGGCACCACACCGCGGAGAGAATTCGAAGGACTCTCGGTCAGCTGCTTACAAATTCCSCCCAAGAGGTGCAGCCCTGTTCTCAGATGTTTCATTTGGTTATCCAGCATTTCCTTCTCCTCGTCCATTTTTTNGCCCCTTAATTCTTCAAGTCGAATGCCTTCGTAGAGCTTCGAAATGCCTCCACTTGGTGTCGCCGATCATCCTGAGGGAATTTTCAGTGGTTCCTTCCTAGTCATTATCAAGTGTCTCACGAGAAAGGACTCCAGAGGCTTGGATATCCCTTCAGAAAGATAGGTTATCGCGTTCCAGTTGGGGGGGAATGCAAAGAATAAAATCCGGTCCGGTGATGAATACCCTCGCTTACCGGGCCTGATGATCCGGGAAACTGGTTCGTCCTTCCCACCATGAACGCGTTACTCCAGCAGTCGAAAGAAGTGTTGCAAGCAGGGGGCGAGCTGTGCGAGGTGGCGAAAGAGAGAGCACATGCATCGTCTGCATGTGCCGTGGATGTATTAGCGCTTGAGAGCAAGGTCGGCTGGGTGGTAAAGGGGATTCTGGGGCAATTGGAGGTAGGGCAAGATTGTCTGACAGCCGTTGAAGTCTAGTCTACTAATGATTTCTAGTTGGCTGCTAGTGTAGCGAAGATGATTGAAGAAAAGCAACAGAGTGTGGTAGCGCAAGTGCAGGAATTCGACAACCTGCGTGCCCACCGATGTGACGCTCTGGACAGCATCCTCGACCGACTTGGCACACGACGTGTCCCCGAAGGATTCTGGCGCGGGCCTGACGACAGCGACGGCGTTTTTGGTGAGCCTGCCCCAAGTGTGCAGTGGAAGACACTGAGGGACTTTGTGGACGAACACGCGATTGAGGAGATTCTGGAGGCGCTCGATGCACAGAGAGCGGTACTGGATGATACTCTTACCCAAACAGACGCATTTCCAGAGACACTGCACGCTACAATATCCACAATTAAGGATACCCTACCGACAGGGACAGAGCATTCCTTCGCTAGCCTCCTCCACAAACAAGACGAACATATACATTCCATGGCATCCCATCTCCACAGCCTTACCGCTCACTACGACACTATGACAGAAATCATAGAAGACGACCTCGGTAACGAGGAACGCGAACGTGGGTCTCTTGCTCTTCTCCTCTCCAGCCCTAACAGCACAAACAGAAATGAACAGGGACATGGCCGAACTCCCCCTCATCCTCGCAGAACTCTCCGAATGCGGGCACCATGTAGAACAGATTCAGTGCGCCCTCGAGGCTGCCCGTACAACCGGCCAATCCGATGTCTCCCAAGTCTTTTCTCTCCTCGAAGACCTCGACGAGCTAGGTGAAATAATCGGCGAGATCATCCTCCGCCAAGATACTGTGTCCGTAGAGGCGCACGAGCACATAGCACACCTCCACGACCATTTGACCACCATCGAGGACCTCTGCGGACGATACACAGACTACGAAGTCGCGTTCACTTACCTCGTAGACGAAATTGGGCGCAGAACAATGTATCGAGATCGCGTCAAAGAAGTCGTGGCGCGCATGGGAAGAGAGCTCGATGAGCTCGTTGGTGGTATGTACACCCAATTCTGTTATGGCTTTGCTTTGCTGAACTTGCCCCACCAGAGGAATCACAGAGAAGGTTGGAGTTCAATGACGAATATGGAGCACATCTTCCAGAGGACATATGTCTCTGTATCAGCAACAAGCCCACGCGTTGGCAGGTCAAGCCTCATGGAGGAGACGAGGAAGTAGAGTGGCTTCCGGAGATAGATAATTCTGTATTATAGTGTTNNTNTCTTCTTCATTATTATGTTGAGTCCTTATTCATGCACCCCAAAAGACGCTTAATTGGTTTCATGCAATTTCTGTCAACGTTCTTGCTGAAAATTACTAGCATTGGGCTAAGATAGGATGACAGAGAAGCAAAGTCCAATGTTTAACCACCTCCACATTTGCATGGGACATGTGGCACAGGTCCCCGACTTCGCATTGCCCTCGGGGGAATAACAAGGTGGCCCATTTGAAAGGGTAGCTAGAGCACCTGTAGAGATAAATACATGATATGTCCATCGAAGTCTACTGAGAGAGACCCAGACAACCACCCGAGCACAGCTCAAATGTCACAGGAGTATGGCCGCAGAAGGTGGAGACCCGAACGAATCCGGCTCGCTGAAACGGGACCTGGAGTTGAGAGAGGTACTGAGGGATAATGGAAACGAAAAGGAAGATCTGTATTCCCCAACCATAGAGAGGGCAGGAAGATCTGAAGCATTGCCTCCAGAAGGTACAGAGGAAACACTATCCATTGCATCTAGCAATATAAAGCTCGCAACGTAGGTCAACTGCTCTCCAAGTGCAGTGAGGGTATGAAAGAAGGGATAACGTCCCTCTCCCAAATTTCAGAGGGATGTATGCCACTCGATTAGTCTCCAATGATGGAAAGATTATAAAAATACAAGTAAKGCCCTGTCATGATCAGTCACGCCTTTCCAGAAAGGGATGTGCTAAGCTACGTTGATATATAAGACTTACCATTATTTTCTTCGTGTGGTAATACGAATAACCAGTAGNCTAATGGCCTAGATTGGAGCTCGAGGGAAAACGCAGCAGAGCATTTCTTAAAACTGCGAGGAAATAAGCCAGAAACCGGTCCATATCCTGTGAGTAAATTATGATAAGAGTGGAAGTACCAAAGAAAAGTCTAGGCGAGTCGAGTACGGGAAATTTATGGAACACGAGATGGACGCGTTGAGGCAAGTTGATAATGCGCACCGCCACCAGAAGTTCTCATCCCAATGCGGCGTCCGGAAATGGAGAATAATGAATTTGTCATTATCTTATCTAATACTCGACGGGAGATGATCTCCGGTTCAAAGTTCAAACTTCGGTAAGAAAGGGAAAGAATCCCTCATTCCCGTCGTGGCATCTTTTCAACTGTGTTCTGCAGCAAGGAAGCTCCTAGGGAATATACTTGCTGGCTCGAGAAGCCTAGCACGAAATGTATATAACTCATACGAGTACGAGAAGAATCGAGGACCAAAGCAGACCAAAGCGCCCTCAACTTGATTGAGGTAGATTGCTGAGGAAAAATATAGTGATATTGGAATGCATCCATTGAGTAATACAAAAGCATCCGGTCGGGTTTATCTCGAGGCTCGTTGTGCTCATCTTATTGTGTTCCCGTTCCTTACTTCCAATCTCAATAGAGAGAAGGAACTTGCGATCGTGGCTCTATTAAACGATTCTATTAGGAAGAGAATGTCGGATGAACCTTGCAGCTAATAGTCACCAGGAGGCATGGCGGTGAAAAGCTTGAATCACTTAGCACAAAAGATTGTGGCACTCGAAGTGATAATAGAGAGACGGGACGATCATACTGTCTCGCCGAGGTCGCCAATGGCAGGATCACCAACCATATTAGAGATACGAGTTTTGCTGGAACAGGACAGGGAGATGCATAATATAAGATGTATGTATGCTGCCAGCTGGTGATGCTTGGTGACGGATATCGCTACGAAGGCCATGTTCTTGGGGAATCCAACTTCAAAAATCTATTGCGGATTCATGGCATATATGCGTTGGAGGCGGAAGTTTATACACTTTCCATAGGCACCAATATATAGATATATGAACTTCTGACTTGTATACAGAAGAGACTAGTAGGATTTAACGCGGGGTTGCCATGGGAAAAAGTGCCAAGAATATTGAAGTCAATAATAAATTACATCATCATTTCATTTCTGGCTTCTTACTTTTCCTTTGTTTCGTATTCCGCTGCGTGGAAATCCCGTTTCTTCTGCTTCTTTCTCTATCACTCCTTTGTTCAATATTTTCCGATACACCGAACTCTCTCTTAGCATATGGCAGAGAGTAAAGAAGAAAGAAAACGCAAAAAGAGCGCGGCGAAGGAGTCTAAAGCTGCTGCTGCTCAAATAGCCACTACCAAAGGTACTCCTATAGGAAATGGCTATGAAACGGACGCAGGGACATCCTCTAATCAAACGAAGAGCAAGCTGCGCAAAAAGCATCGTGTAAATACTTCGGACGGGTACGAGACTGACGATGGTTATGCTACCTCCTCGTCCAAAAAGACGAAACGTAGCTTTTTCAGGCTGGGTAATAAATCCAAGTCCAATGTAGACCAGGATATTGAACCCCCACCAATGCCTCCCCCAATTCCTGCCCCACCACAACCACCTGTTCAGTTTCGACTACCGATTGCAGCTAGGTTTGCTACTACGCTCAAATTCGACAATGATGATAGTCTATCTGCGTCTGGGTCTCAGCTCTTGGATCCCCCGTTGCCTCCGCCTGTAATCCCAGCTGCTCTTGCGGAATCTGTAGACTCTACACCAACGTCTGCATCTTCGCTCGCTTCGATGCCTACTCCTGAGACCCCGAGAGATGATGAACGAGGGTCAATGGATGCTCCCGAGTCATCTATAGCTCATGATTCTTCGTTTACCCATCGCTCAGAGCCCACATATGGTTACCGTCGCACTCGTGGATACATAGGTAGTAGTGACAGCAGTGATCAACACGGCAGCTCACTTGGTGGCCATAGCATCTTTTCGAAGATCACCCGAGGCAGCTCTGAATCCTCGACATCTCCCCAACATGGCAGGAAACCCCCAATCATCTCGTATCCATTAACACGGTCTCCTGAGCCGCCTTCGCCTCCTGCGAATATGCCTGCATTCCCTTTGACGACTAGGAAGGTGCCAGAGCCGCTAGCACTGCCAACACGTGCCCAAACTCTTGTAGAAGAGCAGCAGCCTGTCGTATCAGAGCCCCCNGAAGTTCCCATGCGTTCTTCAGAATCAGATTCTCGCCCCAGGAATCGCTTCTTTGGAAGACCTGCGCCAGATGTTATCTACAAGACTCCCAGCCCACCCGTGAAACCCACCATCACTATCCCACCCTCCCCATACAAGGTACATGAAACCGCTTCCTTAGATGTAGAGCCTTCTGCGGACTACATTGTCCCTTCTCCTCGTATGCCCCTTGGGGGTGTGGGAATTCCCCCATCTCCTCGACCACCCCGGTCGCCAAATTTTGCCCCCGCGCCACCTGCTGCGCCCCATGTGTGGACGCAACACGAAATCCCTCCTCCGAGTCCAGCTCCTGCTGGTCCTCTTCCAGACATTCCTGCGGGAGAGGGAACGTATTTCGAGTCACAGCAGAAATTATTATTACCCCCGTCCACTTCCCGGCCTCTGTCCCCAAATTCTGGCAGCTCGTCGCAGTCGAATTCTCGACCGCTATCTCCCAGTCCTGGTAAACGAGGCAAGGAGCGCCGTTCCCTGCACCCATTCGGCCTGCTGCTCCTGGGAGCTTCGAGACCAGAGTGAAGGTCCCCCGATACCGAGAACTGTACGCTCTCGCATTACCAGGAGCAGAAGGGGACAGCAGAGCTAGCAGTCCGAATCCGGGAAGCAGGGCAGTGAGCCCAATGATGATGATGCAGAGCGGTCCGCGCGTGCACTTCGAAAGAAGCGAGAGCCCAGTGCTGCCCCCTCGTCAAAGGGAAAGTCCTACGTCGGGCTGGGAGGCGGCAAGGGACTCGGCGTCGATGTCGGGCTTAGATGATGATGATGATAACGAGGAGCTCCAGAGTGTGTTGTCGAGGTTCAAAGCACACCAGGGGGAAGATAGAGTTCTTCAGTCTGCCCTAGGAAGGATGAAAAGTTTGGAGGCGAGAGGGAAACCGCAACCGCTGCCAGCTGCGTCTTTCGAGATCTCTGTGGAAGGGCCCGAGGATGCAGACGACGATGACAAGTCGACATACTCCAGGCCTTCGTACTTGTATTCGAGCGACGCGAACATGTCTTCGTATTCATTTGCGCCGTCGGAAGTCGAGTCGCGGTCTTCGATGATGGATCCTCAGAAGAGCGAGGAGGCAAGGCAGAGGTTTTTGAAGAGGATCGAAGGCATGTTCGATGCCAATGGGAGGGAGCTGCAGCCGGAAGAACAGATTGGTATTGTCCCCCCAGTTCCAAATATGCCAGCTGGCGTTCAGGCTGGGGGTGACAGGCGAGTTGCGGGGTGGTTTTGATTCATAGGTAAGCCTCCCACATTTGTCTTATTTCTGTCTAACACACATTTTCTAGTCTCTACTCGAACATTTGGTACATTATATTCTTGGGCTCATCGCATTATACTTATTCTCATACCACTCATTCATATCATTCTGTCGTGTATCCCATACCTGTACTACCTACCATGGACACCGAGCTGGCTCTTTCGCCCCCCGTCCCCCCTTTCCCTTTGCTTTCGTAGTATATCCTTGCTTTGATTCGTCTTCTTGTGTATACATTTATGTTTGCGCATGCTTTTGAAGATGGAATCAGTAAGTGAGTCATCCGTTACTAGATGACGTCCTTGAGCAACGATCAGGAACCGGAGGTCGAAAGTTCGTATGTTTGCCGTGACGGAAACATTTCAGCTTCTCGACCGTTCGATTGTTCACCCACGTTCTCTGACTGTAGATACATTTCAAACCGCTACTATGACCATCGACGGAAAGACATCCAATGAATTACTACCAAGCACACTTCCAGAGCAGTCGCACACCTCTGCTTCAGCCACAGTAACACTACCCTTATCTTCTGCCCCCGAAGCGCAAATTGCCATCGGTATCTACTCGATAAAAGAGCAGTCTAGCACTGGGGAAGATGTGTACCATTGGTCGTTACTCTCCGCACCATCTCCAGTCTCCTCTTACACCGATTTCTTCTCGTCCCCAGAAGCAATGGCGTGCGAGATCACCGATATCCACCCCGAGACTCATGAGCACACCGGGATATGGAGGCCACTTAGAATCGCTGGGAGTCCAGAAACAGCCCCGCCGAGCTCCCTTTTGGGTGTATTACGCGTGCGGTGGGGGACGCATCGTATCAATCTCGAAGAGTTACGCGACTACGTTTTTGGGAACGGTGCAGAGCAGGGGGATTTTAATCTCAATTTACACCCCGATAGGCAGTGGTGCTGCGCGAGCTATGTGATGAATATCTTGATTGAGCTGGCCTCGATTCAATGCGTCAGGTTGCCTGTGTTTCCGCAGGAGCTGTATTATCACGTTGTTGGGTTGGGAGCGGATTTAGAGGAGGAGAAGACAANGACTGGCGTTCCGGGAGACCGATACTTATGACGGGAGGATGGAGTGGTGCTTGGCTGGGAGGGGTACACTTTTATTTGTAAAGCATCTATCTACTAATGAGCATTTTCACTCTGACTATAAAGATCCTGTGGAAGCTCTGCTCCCTTTAGTCCTTTGAGTTCTCAATCTGAACAGGCCCACTGACATGCTATACCTTATCACGTCATGTGGAATAACAAACATTATGGGTGTATGCTTAATGCCCTGATTGATGATATCTGGCTTCTGCTACGGTCGACCATCCCCGAAGGTGAACAATCCAATTGAAGAAGGTGGTTTAGACTGAGATTACCAGGTAGTACTGATACATTTTATCACACTGTTGTAATCACTGTCCCGCACCGGTAGTTACCAAAACTGGAGGACGAAATGAACATGAGTATCTCGGACATAAACGAAGGGCAACCAGTCACATACCATTCCAAGAACGCATGTATATATCGAGGAAACTAGAACCAATGTCAGCGCGTTCCATGAATATCACAGGCAGGACTCACGGACAACCCCACAAGCCGAGAGAAAAGACTAGAGCAAATTCATCAGAACAATGGGCAACGTGAAGTGGGTAGGAGGGTGGGCGCACGAGGAAAAGAAGCCAGAAACTAACGGAATAAAGTTCATCAATCAGTAAATGACTTGTCAGTAGGGGATACTGCACTCACAACTTTTGCAAGACTTCAAGGGAAAGTCGATCCGATATCACCATAACGAATGTTGGAGAATGTGACGGAGGCTCCTGGGGACTGTGACTCGACGTCGGTGGGCTTACCGGACGAGGTCGAGCATGGGCCACGAGAGATCCCTGGCTTCGAAGCATCTCCATCGGTGGGGTAGTTGCTGTCAAGCCAGAGCATGTTGGCAGCGTGGTCATCCCAAAGACTGAGGACGAGAGTCATGCCATGCTTGAACGCAGTGCCCATGGCTGCCATCCCGCCCTTAGAGGCGAAGGAGTTGGTGTCGCCGAAGAGCGTCTTTTGAGCGGCGCAGTTGGAGTCGGTCAAAGAGTCAAAGGCGCTGAGACCGCTGAAGCTGGCGACAGAGTTCTGGATGACGGCCCCGTTCTGAACGTAGACACGACGGATTTCAGTGAGCTGACCAGAGGTGCTGTTGTTGTTGGTGATGAACTGGGTGACAACGGTCATCTTCTTGTTGGTGTCGACCTTCAAACCTGGGCCGAGGAACGATTTGTTACCCATGCGCCAGGAGTTGAAGTCGCAACCGTCCTTGTCACAGATACCTCCGTATCTGTTGTCGCCGTCACCACACTCAGTACCTTGGCATCGGTACTGACCAGTGAGGCCACTGCAACTGTGAGGAGTATAGGCAGAAGCCTGAGAGTTGGCCTCCCAGATGTCCATCTCAACACAGCAGGATCCGTAGTATCCAGTGCCAGAGTTGGGGTCCGAGCTGGAGCCACTCCAGTCGCGAATGTTAGCCTGACGAGAAAAATGGTCGATGAGAACTTCGAAACTGGAGGTTTCAAAAAAGTGTACATACTTCTCCGTTAATGAACTTGATATCGTGAGGGCACTGAGTATCGCAGTAGCCCGTGCCGTAGGCAGCGCCTGCTGCGTTGCTCGCAAACTTCGACTTGCCTCCATCGGAGTCCATCTCTACAAAGTAGAGAGCACCGTTGAGACCGCAAGGAAGCTTGGACATGTCGACGTCGAAGGTGAACTCCTGGTTCAGCAGATTGAACATCTGGTATTTGTTCGTGTCTTCCATGAGGTAGACTCGGGAACCGATGTTGGTGGAATACTGGCCCTTGGTGATGAAAGTCAAGGTGAGAGCATCACCCTGAGCGTTGATGCCGTAGGTGTTCTTGTAGTCGGCACCGTCGAGGTGGCAGTTTTTGGCACAAGCGGCTCCGTCAGGACACAGTGTCTTGTCCCAAGTGTTGCCTGTGTAGCAGTTCTTGCCACTGCCATCGTGAAGCCAACGCCAGTTGGAGTCGAGCACAACGGACCTGGCTTGAGTGGTACAGGTCTTGCCGACACAGTGCTTGATGGACAGCGCTGGATGGGTTTCGGCTGTAAGTGTACCAATCTGCTGGCCGCGAACGGCGCCCAGAAGGAAAATAAAGAGAAGGCCAGCTGCAGAGTACATGTCAGGCAAGTTTCGCTGAGATGAGGCGATGAGAAATGCAGAACCTTTTGTTGAGTTTAAGTAGTACCTCCTCCCGGAGAAACTGGTTCACTTTAGACCATTATAAGTCATGTTTCTAGACGAAGGCCACCAGCATCCCGCCAGGNCGCGAGCCCACGGGTTCGCGTTCGCTCAACACGCCTCACTGTTTCCGAGATGCAACCGTTAAATAGCGTGAATTCTATCGTTCCAGGGCCCGAAGAGAAACCGAGGGTTCACGGAAGTGGAAAGTTTAGTAGGCCTTTGAACAAAATCTATTTTTATTCATGTTCGAGAGCAGTCTCTGCGGTGAACCTGAGGAAATATAATATCCGAGTTTTAGAGAACACTGGAGGGGGAATTATGAGTAAAACGCTACGGTTATGAGAGAGAAGAGACGAGGAAGAGTGCCTTCGATGGTCCGTGCTATCAAACATCCCCTCGAGCATTCAGCGGACTATGGTTCCGAGGAAGAGCATATCACACTGCCAAATGGTCCAGCTGAGGATGCTTAAGCAATCACAAGTCAATTGCATTCCTCGTGAGTAGATCACAACCTCGGTCGGAATGGCAAGAAGCCAGCCTGTCGAGAGATCGATTGGGAGAGAACACGGGCGAAGAGCTCGGTCAAAGGTTGAGAAGAATGATTCCCTCTGTCAAGCCAGGCACTCCTGCAAGGTATACAATTTATTGTTGATAAGAGTTTTATGAATTGAGTTGGTTGGACGTGGCACCTTGTAGGATAGTCTGAACCATCCTCGTACACATGAGTTCGATAAACCCGACAGATCATGCGACCCCAGTACCACTTTCTCGATGGGTGGTTCATTTCACCTTGAAGGGCCGATAGACTTCCACAAGGAATGGAACGCTCGATAGATAGTTCTCGAATAGATAATCAGAAACCGCAGGAATGCGTCCGGACTGAGAACACTGTCAAACAATGCACTGTACAACGCATTCTTGTCAGGCAACAAAAAATAACGTCGCACAGAACTTGCCTCATCCACCATAGTAAACCCTATACTCGATGAAATAAACACGACACATTACTTCCGTACCTCCAGCAGAACAATGGAAATGAAGAAGAGTGAAGGAAGTGGTCTTCACGAGACCTAGGTTCCTGACCTCGCGCGGAATTGAATAGGATGGAATCTATGACAGTCTATAACGTCTGACTTTGCGGAGACTCGTCGGGAGGAAGTCACTCGGGAGATAATATCATCATGGTGTTATCGTAGACCAGGGAAAGGAGTAGAGGACGACGGATATATGTGGTAGAGCATTACATGCATCTACCACTATCTTATCAATATTAATACCATTCTGCTACAGTAAATACGACATCATAGAATTTTCTCAGCTCAGATAGATACAAAGTCGACACGAAAGACTTACGACCCCTCACAACTAGATTCTCGACAAAGTAGCGCGACCTGAAAGCATCCAACAGTGATGAGAATTTTGTAATTCTTGATTGTTTCAAACCCCTAAAACTTCACCCATCTTGCAAGTTATAGAAACAACCATGATGAAGTCGAGAAGACTGATAAGTTGAAGACCGTTTGGATGATGGAGGATTTACGCAGCTCTGAGCAACATGAGCCGCGGCAGCCAACAAAGCTCAAGCGGCAAGCCACCGGGCCGAAATCGCCCCTTGGACTCGAACGACGACGACGAGATCCTTCGAAACCCAGACAGATACAGAGAAATAATAGAGAAAACTTTTTCATGCATTCGACTACTAGACGGTTAATGTTCTCGTTCTTCAATCGAACGAAGGTGCGTCACAGCAACGTCCAATGCTTACCTATGCTGACTCCAAGACAAGCCCGAAATTTCTATATTGTACGCAAGGTAAACCCCCGGGATTGTTATACTAATCCTCAAGGTCTTTTTCCGTAGTCACAACCCTGCTTCTCCTCCCTCAGTGACAGCGCTCAAACTCCTGAGAGAGTCTCTATCCAGCACGCCGAAACCGCTGGACTTCAACCTTACCGTTGTAGAGTCGCAGTTTCCCAACAAAGACCAACTTAAAACAATCTTGGATTATAAGATGTTACCCTCGTCAGCATCTTCTAAATCCCCTTCTGTTTTTATGTCTGCTCATCCATCCAGTCCCACCGAGGCGCCTGCATTAGAAGAGATCGGAAAGCAACCAACTACTGCCTTGAAATGGCCAGTCGTCGTAGACTGGACCGGAGGCTATGTATCCATTGGGAGCGTTGAAGGTGTCAAGGAGATGCTGAAAGTCCTTGCGAAAGAGTAAGGCAGAGAGGCATGCCAAGCTTCTGTATTGTACACAAAACTACGAAAGTTATCATTCATTGTTTGATTTCAGAGCAGAGTCTCCAATACTATAAGATGGTTCAGATCCTCGAGGCCTCAATGTTCATCTTTTTGGAAATCCGTTCAAACTCCCAGAAGTGAGGGTTCTGCCACACGATGTAGTGACCGTAGAGCGCATCAACCACATGGGTGTTTCTGACCAAGTCTCATCTCAATGCTTAACCTCAGAGGACAGTGCTAGAAAAACTTACTCCAGCTGCCTCTTTAAAGGATTATTCAACCTCTAAATCGGTTCCAGTCCATTTCCCGATTGGCAACTACTTACTCGGCAGCTGCAACAATCAGCCTTATACTGAACAAGATTTTTCTGTAGATCATTACTTGGTATGTCTGTCCAACCAGCTCAGTCTCCCATACTTAGCAGGCTACTTATACCATCTCGGCGCTAATGGATTGTGTTTAGCTTACCTCTGATTCAAGGAGTGTCATAGATATCCAGGTATCGCTGTGATTGAGGCCGCCGAGGTTGAATGGTACGACAGAACGCTCGTAGGTTATAGTAGCTGGGTCTGATGCCATTGTTAACAAACTGTAAACGTAGCTAGTGCAACATTCTTGGCAAGGATGTGCGGAGGAATTTGACCGATGGTTCGAGAGTTGCTTGATCTATTAGGCTTGATTAGGCGTGGCAAGATGAGTGCGCACCCTCGGACAGAATGCGCACATAACCTGATGTCGAGTAACCGTCGAATTCCGCCTCAGTACGTCAACAGGACTCTCATAAATTTGCGGCAGTAGCTTCCAGTTTGAGCAGGTAGAAATCGACAGGATATTCTCCAAATAATTAAGCTAGTGGACCGGGTGCATAGGCAGACTGAAGTACTCTTGCGCCACATTATGAAGATCATAACATGCCTAATGTCGTCATATCAAAGCTAAATACTAAAATAGCAAAATAGAGATCCGCTCTGTAACTAGCCGAACTCAGCCAGGTCTTACGGCCTCAATGTCTATTTTTCATTGTGTTGACGAGCCACAAGTAGTCATGATTATAAGCTGCAGTATATGGTATTACCAGTGAGCACGTTGATAATACACCGTTTGACGGTGCAATGCTAAAATTATACTTTTCACTAGCGTAATATCAGCGTATTCGTAGTGCCACTACGCTTTCCCGCACCCTGTCAGTATTATGTATTTATAAAACACAATTGTGACAAAAGGCAGCCTGCAAGTGCTGACCGATTCTGCTGTCTACAGTCCAGATGTTGATTATGCAGCATGCGAGGGAAAATCTGGAGTTTCTAACCATACGCCCGAAGAATGGCTTGGGGTGTTCTCCTGGTAACCTTTGGTGACCTGCGTTCCGTTAATTATCCGTCTAACACTCACCTCTCGGTGCTCCATGTGCCCTCTTTTTTCTGTTCTGGTGCAGAAACAAGTAGTCAGCATAGGGATACTCGTCATTTCTTTCGTCTCAGCCTCCTCGATTGGGAATTGATACCTACTGATACGCGTGGAACGCTGATTTCGGAGAAGATTGTCGCTTTCTGACCTGAAATAGTGGCATTGAATTCCTCATTGGGCGGTGCGTAACTTGGATCTTCCGTGTGATCGGTGGGTGTGGGCACTGGAAACCACCATGTGTTTTTCAGTGAGGGCAATCCAAGCGACAATGCGTTTAGCAGTATAAAAAGCGAGGCGATGGCCAGCAGAGTTTGCATTGTCTCTTATTCTTCTTTTCTCCTCCCCCGTTTACCATTATGCATTTCCACTCCCTTCTTGCAACTTGCCTCCTTTCCATCTCTCTCGCATCTGGCAGCGTGCTTAACGCTCGTCAATATGATGTTGAGACATTATCCCTTGACGAACTCTATGAATTGGCCATCGCCGAAGGCGGCCAGCTTATCGTTAAAGCTGGAGGTGACGAAAAAAATCAACAGGATGGCGTTGTTAGCGCTTTCCAAGAACGATTCCCTCAAGTGAACATCAGCGTGACCGTGGACCTTTCCAAGGTATCTAAATTTAGTGATCTCTTATTCATCTCGTTTCTGAGGCTGATTGTGTTGGTTATTCAGTACCATGACGGCGTCATCGACCGATCATTGAACCAGACTGGAGCAGCTGGAGTCGATGTAGCCCATCTACAAACACTCCATGACTTCGTCAGATGGAAAGAGGAAGGCCGAGTAAGTGATCGCCTTTATGCATCCAGACCTTTTAGATCTCAATGCCTCCGCGTACAGTTGCTCAATTATAAGCCAGCTGGATGGGACCAAATTCCCGATGACATCAAAGATGTCGACGGCGCCTATGTGTAATCTTGTTTTTTCCTGTTCGTCTATTCGCCTGCGCTAATCTAGGAATTTCATCAGCGGTTATGCCTACTTCATGTTTGCCAACAACTTTGCGACTGCAAAGACGACCCAGGAAGAAGCCCCCAAAGAGTTTGTCGACTACTTGGATGCCAAATGGAAGGGCAAGATCGTATCAGCTTACCCCAACGACGACGACGCGGTGCTTTTCCAGTGAGCTTTTCGGTGTACTCCCTACCCTTGTAACTGTCTAATATATATTCTAGGTACTACAAGATTGTGGAAAAGCATGGCTGGGACGTGATTGAACAGTTCATCGCTCAAGACATTCGATGGGTTCGAGGAACAGCCACTCCTGCCACATTGCTGTTAGCCGACAACGACCTTGCCGTGTCATTCACCACTGGTACTGGATTCTCTGACGGTAGTCGGGGCTTTTTCCAGCAGCTTCCGGAGAATGATTTCAGCCACATCATCATCTGGTCTCAAAGGGCTGCTATATTTGAGACCGCCGAGCACCCCGCCGCCGCTAAGCTCTACCTTAACTGGCTGCTTTCTGAAGAGCGCCAAGCTGCCAGCGGGGGATGGAGTGTTCGTAATGATGTTCCCCAGCAAGATGGACTGAAGCGTATGTCTATYTTTTTCTAGACTCTTACTGAAAGATAAATCTAATTGGATCTTTTGCTTATAGCCCTGGCTGACTACGCCGGCCAATTGGAGCCCACTGAATTTGAGAAATTTATGTTGGACCGCCCACTTGTTGAACGCTACAGACTGCAGTTTGAGCAACTTCTTGGAACTGCTCAGGGTCTCAGTCCTCTGGACGATGACCTRTAAAGGGGGGACAATGGGAATGGTTTGAAATTGGTCGAAAACCTGCGTGTTTCTTCCCCCACTATCGCTTGTAACTTTGGCTTCATTGTAACTTAGTCTAAATTATAATTCTTGCCCTTGAAACTTTATCCGTGCGGATTATGAGACAACAATTTCACCGCGCTGGGGGGAGTAATTTGCTAGGTCTCCCTTGTGAGTTTTCTTCCAGTGTTAGGAGATTGTTAGCACCGAGAAACTCAGGCTCATATTGGCTTGGAAACACATGTATGACCTGGTCATTCTCTCGGAGGTTATTTCAAGGTGACTAGGACATTTAGACCATGGGCGTCGACTCCTGTGGTGGTTTGGAAATTTCCACCTTGGCTTTATAGCATAACTAAGTAG
>LBLO01000468.1:0-24593 GCA_004354395.1 Chondrostereum purpureum | reverse complement strand
GGGAGTGCAGAGACGGCGGAGTTGGGTGTGTGCGCGACGGTAGGGGTGCGGCGGTATGCGTAGTTAAAGCCTGCAAGAATGTATTGAATAATAGAGCAAAATAGAAGAGGAAAAAACGACCGACCTTGACTTTTCAGCTCGGCGCTTATTCTGCCTTCCTTGATGTCGAGGATGAGGCTTCCATAAGCAGCGTCGCAGAGATTCCAGTTCCAGCAGTTCTTCCAGGCGGGGTCTTCCTGCTGTGCRCCCTGTCCGGGAAGTGGTGGGATACGTTCGACGACGCTGAGAGCTTTCTCAATTAAGAGCCTCTGGCCTTCGTCAATGACAGTATCGACCTGGTTTTTGACGCTCTCCCAAACACGATCGAACTGCTCCTTGCCTGCGAGCAGCTTGTTTCTGAAGCCAACGAGGTCGTTCTGCACACTGAATTCGTTGTAGGAAGTCGCATATCGGAAATGGAGACCTGCAGAGATTGTCAAATCAGCCTTCAAAACGAGGGCCAGCTGGGCCATGATGCCCTCTCTGCCTGGAGAAGCATGAGAGACGAGCAAACGAGTCTCTGAAGGGTCGTGTACTCTCTGTGCAGTGTCGACGAGTTCGCCAATCTGGAGTGCGGTGGCCCACATGGTGCCCTGGCCTCCTGCAATTGTCGCGTTCCCATCCCCGTTGTCGAACAATTTGTGGGGGACGAGGGCACCTCCGAGAGCCAGCAGCCTGAGCTTTACGCCGCCGAGGTCCAGGAGACGGGTGGTGGCCTCGTCAATAACGTTCAGATTGTCGATGTTATACTGTCCAGAACGGAATTTTTCAAGGACAAGCACATCTTCACACGCTCCCCAGGTGGTGTATACCGGCACATTCAGCTTGATTTGGCCCGCTAAAAGAAGAGGAAATTCGGAAAGCAGCGAAATAGTGACCGTCTTGCGCACTTCTTCCGAGCTGTTCTCGTTCGAAAGCAGGTGTGTGCGCTGTGCAGAGGGAATGAGCGGCGAATACATCGTCAAATGGCGCAGGGTTCTGTCATTAATTCTGCCCAAGCTCTGTGCATCTGTTCGCTAATCAGCACTTGCTTTCATTAGAAAAAGAGCAGGAAAGTCACCGAAAAAGCCAAAGTCTCCGGTATGGATGATGGCGACCGCGTTGTTCTCTCTCGCAAGCTCATTGAGGCCAGAGAGACGGCCTCTTATGTCAGCTATGCAGAGAATCCGACCATGGTGGGAGTCCAGCACTTTTGTCTGTGTCCGGATCGCGGCCGACGCAGGGCGCGTAGACATCTCGTCGAGGGAGGAAGGGGATTCAACCTGTGTGTGACGTGTCACATCGTCACCTCTCTCTCTCTTCTACCACCACGAGGCTTTCTTCTTTCTAAAACTATGTATTGTACTAACTAGAAATATATCTAACTATCATGATTTTGACTTGCACTACCTCGAGCCAAACTCTATTCCTGCTTAGTCTCCTAAAGAATGTCTGTGGAGGATCCTTCCCACATAATAATTCTGCCCATCCGCACGAACCGAAGATGCTATCACCAACAGACGCAAACTTTATGTGACTCTGAAGTGGAGTTATTCGAAGTGTGTGAGATGACTTGTAGACTCCAGTTACCCCTAAGAGGCGTAAAGATTTGAATAAATGTTCGCCGTACTGAACACAGCGCTACTAGATTCTACGATAATATCKTATGTAGCCTATTACGAGCTTCCATGCTCTTTGTAGAAATGAAATGGGATAGCATTGCCCGTATGACCATTCTTTCTCCATGAACAGAGAATAGAATAGGATTGCGCCACATTTCGTGACGGTAATGTGATGATGCAGTGACGATTTGTCACAAGTATCTTTATTCCTGTTCGTCGACGAGTGCCTATGGGGACCCTTCCTCCGCTCCAAGTGCTGGCCCAACGGGTTCTGCTCCCACCAGANGGCACAGTCAGCTACTCTCTATGGACACCGGCAGCAACGACGACGCTCGAAAGCCACGAAGCGATAGAAGCCGGACGTCGGCATCTGCTCACATCGAAATCCATTCTTAACGACCATCTCACTACACTCAATGTCCGCGACAATAGCTGCACCCTTTATGAATTCCATTTCGGACCCAATATCGTGGAGGAAATGCCAGAACTCGACTGCAAGCCACTCCCATATCTAAACCCTAACCTTATGCTCACCCTTCATCTCCAGGTATCGAGCGTGGTTCTTTTCTGCCCGATCAGAATCACCCGCTACTGCCCCGCTTCCTTGACGCGTTCCGGACACGACTCATCGACGACATTGCACAGAGAGAAAAAGTAATACACAGACTTGGCAATGGCTTCGTTCTCGTCGGCAAAGAACTCACAGAAGAGTGGTACTACCACCGACGAAGCAAACGGTAAGGCAAATACTTGCTTATATTGACTATACTAACCTTTGTATAGAGCACTAGTATATACTCATCTCCAGCTCTATTTGACATCGACTCACATTCTCATCCACCCATTCTTGCTCCCATCTCACTTTTACCCTCTCACCCTCCCACTACCACCAGGCTCACCCATAACTCTGCTTCCGTACGCCACACCGGCATACTACCTCTCCACGTACACCGGCCCGTCCTCTTCTCTTGCTGCTCAATTTCGCGAAGCTTTCCAAGGCCAAGGTGTCTCTTCTTCATCCTCCTTCACCTCGGGCTATATCATTGCTTGGATCAGCGTAGAGAACAACCATGGTGAAGACAAAGGTCTCTCCATCGTATGGCCTGCAGACCTTGCTCTCCTCACTTCTAATCCCCGACCAATGCTGCCCCACCTCCCTCCATTACCTGCACCGCTTCTGCCATCGCCTCAGCCTCCACCTATAACGCCACAGTCCGCTGTGTCTGTGGAGATGCCCCTAGTTCACGCATTGGTAAGACCACCGAAGAACTTTCAGTCCTTTGCACCCCTGCGAACTATGCAGACCGTCGCTGCTGAGATATCCTCATATGTTGACGCCGTCGCAAGAGAAAGGGAGCGTGAGCGCGAACGGATGCGTAAGGAGAGGGAAGCCGGGCCTTCTTCCGCAACTCCTCCAATACCTATCCCACAAGCCCAAATCCCAATTCCTGCTGTATCTTTCCATCCTACCGTAGTCCCCGCTGCTCCTCCACCTCCACAACAAGATGTCTATCCCTCTCCGCCAAACACCGTACCTGCACTGGCGCCCACTCCTGCTCCGTCCGTACCTCCACTTGCAGAAGAGCTAGCAACAGCCGCCCCTCCTCAGAACTTTGATGTCTACGATTTTATGAACATGGACTTGTTCGGTCTGGATTTTACTTCGGCTGATCAAAATATGAATATGGATTTCCATTCGAATCCGCCTCCTCTCGCTCAACCTACTGCTTTGGCTCCAAGAGGCGCAGCTCCTCCACCTCCGACTTTCACTTTCCCTTCAACATTTGAGGCAGATTTTACGGATGATGATTTTAACTTTTTTGACAAGCCTGCTACTCCTGGGGCTGTCGAGACTAACATGTTTGATGACATCTTTGGTGCTTCATCTGGTACGGTTTTTATGTCTCTATCATTGCACGACTAACTTTTTCGTCTCAGCATTGGGACCCGCACCTCCTCCACCAACAGAACCGACGCCACAGCCCCTTCCACAACCTACTCCGATCTCAATGCACGTCGATACACCTCAATCCCCCCCTTCTCATCTCCTGAGTAGCAGTCCGATCTTCCACCAGCTCCCCACTCCACTACCAGCCGTGGTGGTCCCCCCTACACCTCGCCCCATCGTTCAAATCGACGCCTTCTCACATGCAACATTGCGCGAAGACCCATTCCATCCGATCCCTTTCAGCTCAACCCACCGCGTCAACGACGGGAAATATATCTCGTCCGGTGGAAAATTCGCATTCCTCCCTAGCCCTCCCTCCTCATCCAACGAGGACATCGAAGACGAACGAGAACACTGGTACGCCCGACGTACGAACCCGAGGTTCGGTCTGGTTCGTCAATTGCGTAAACGACGGAAGAAACCTCCACCTTTCAGCCCTCCCGCCAAACGCACCAAGATCGAGGAAGAGGTGGAAGAGTGGCATGCTATCGAATCCATCACCTCCAATGTGGAGTCATTAGAGTTGTCGGATTCGTCATGTTCCTCTTCGGATGAAGAAGACGAGGATCAGGAATCGTTGTGGTCAGAGCCTTCGCCTTCACCGGCCCAACCCTCTCGAGCGTCGACACCTTTACCGCCGTATCTGNCCCCTGGGGCTTCTCTCATCTGCACGCACTTCCAGCATTCTATTTTGCTCAGACTCAGCTCACCTCTCGTCCCCGCCCCGAACGCCGTCGTAGGAATGGGAGTAGGCACCGGGGGGATGACTTCGTACGCCACACCCGCCAGTCCTGGTACGACTCTCACAGACCAACGCAAGCTTCTAGAGACCGCTGCAGAAGTCATGGCGTGGGAAATCGTGGAAGGATGCTGGACACCTCCCAACTCTTCGTCTTCGTCTTCAACATGGCCTCGAGATATCCGCACCATCGCGGAAATGCTCCAACGTGTTCCTGATGTTTCGAACCCATTCGTCCCATTGACCATCGAAGACCTCTTCCAAGCCCCTCTCACCTCTCTACCCTCTCCCCGCCTGACGTTTGGAAAGGCTCAAGCGGCTGCATCTCCCTTGTTGAGCCTACTTCCCAGTGCCCTTCGCTTCTGGGATAAACTCGGCCTGGCTCCTCGTGCGCCCCCGAAAGACGCTGTGGTGTGGATGGTGTACGGGGATGGGCTGGAAATGGGTAAGGAAATCATGAAAGAGTGGTTTGGTGATCTCGCAAAGGCCTATGAAGGCAAGCATCTGGGAAAGTTGACGGAGGGGGAATATATACCGTTGGGCAATCAGAGTTCTACGTTTCGGAAGATGTTTTGTAAGTCTCCTTTCTTTAATCTCGTCCATGTACTGAAAGAGATGGCACTGTAGTGGCGATCCCGAACAATATGCCAGCGGAACCAGACAAGACACAAGTGATGGTGATTATTGTCCCTGCTTATATGCTTTCTCTATCGCACCCACAGATGCGTGCTCTGCTCTCGATGGTAAGGAAGATACAGCAGCAACACTCGGAAGCATTCCGGTCTTCGTTCAACTCCCCTGCTCATGAGTCTCATGAGTCGGCTACCCCATCCGCAGCGAAACACACTCAACTGATAATCCACCTGATCCCCGAACCTCTTCTACACATGCGTACTCTCCGCACCTCGTACACACCCAAGCTGGCTCTCTCCCTCTATAACCGCATCCTCCTCCCTGTCCAACGCATGCTCTCCCGCCGAATATTCGAGCACCAGGAACAACAGCTCCGGCGTTTCTTCCAAGAACCCGCGTTCGTTCTCGCGCGGGATGAACAGGACAAGTTGAATGTCAAGTATAAATTCCGGAGCAATGCACAACTCGATGTCGTCGAGAGCGGGCGAATGTTCCATGTGGGTTATCGCGTGCTTGAAGGTGAGGCGAGCAAGCGATGGGTCGTCGCTGTGTGTACAGACGAATTGGGCGAGATGCACGATCTTGGAGTGTGGCTTCTTCCTTTGGAAGAAGACGAAGAAGAGGAGCAAGAGGAGACCCATGCGAGCGACGCGGATTCTGATATCGAAATTATCGCGTTCAATGGCGAGGTCCTCGTCCCACCGCCTACCCCACTAAGCAAGAAAGCAAAGAAAGCCGAACTTGAGATGTCGTTCATCGTCAACAAAGTCTGGGGCTTTTCGAAGAAGCTGTCTCAGCGTGCGGATGTCGAGTGGAAAATAGTCATCTGTCGACATGGGACGATGTCTGAAGCTGAACTCGAAGCCTGGACAATGCATATTCAGGCACTCGAGCTTCACGATCGAGGAGATATTGTCTTGCTTTCTGCAGAGCCATCGACACCTTGGACGTTTGTTCCCCAGGAGCGGCAACAAACACATCACAAGTCCAAGGCCTCCCCCGCCATGTCGAAACATCACCCTCTATATGTGGACATTGAATCCACAACCTATGTGCTGCACCCTCGGAGTACTGCGATTCGGATAGCTTCGCCTCCAACCCTATCTGAATTAGGTCTTCAGCACTCTTTTGTTCCAGAAGAATCCTCCCGTTCATCGCCCTCATCTCCAGTTCTTCCTCCTACTCCTCTCGCATCCTCTGCCCTCGTCCGCTTCCGCCCCGAATCCAATTCGACAACGGTAACTACTGCTGGGAGCTCTATGCTCTGGATCCACCTCCTGTACACCACTCGCGACGCAGAACCAGACCTAATGAAAAACATCACGAAATCATTCCATTCCCTCTCGGTTTTATCCTCCTCTCGATATACCCTCCACGCCAATCCAATCTTACCCTTCCACCTTGCTGCTGTAGAGGCAATTACTGCTTCCCTGGACTTCAAAGGGCCGGATTCGTCTGACGTAGAATCATGACCCCAAATATCTCTTTTTTATGACCTTTGTAGTGGATTTAGTCCTCGTGCATTATTCTTCTTTTATCATCTCATCTTGTCTCTCTCTCGGCCTGTATATTCACAGTTGTATTTTCTTGCCCTGCATCCTGCATTGATTCACATTGTCTTGCTGTCAGCTTTTCCTTTTTTTCCCTCTCTTATACCATAGTTCTTTCTCACATGTAACACATACTTGGTCTCCTCATACATTTGTCTGTGCATAATTATAATATCATTGTCCTACTCTTTTTGGCCCCTTTTGGCCTTGCAGTTATTAAAAATGAAAGTAGAGGAGGCCTGAATTTGGGCCATTTGATTTCAAAGAATTCATACCAACCTGTGCATGGGTCGAGCATCCAACAAAAATATTAATGAAGAGCTTTCCAATAACCCACCGCGGGGGTCGAACCCGCAGCCTTCAGATAATACATCCCGCCACTTGGCTAGGCTATAAAAGTCTGACGCTCTATCCGATTGAGCTAGGCAGGCGTGAAGTAAGCCCGACCATGAGCATATGTATCGGGTTTGCAAACAAAGATCAAAATTCCAACCGAACTGGGATCTGAGAGAAAGGAATCGTTCATCTCCACCACTTCTCGATGAGGTACTGTACGCGTGGAATTAGGTGCTTTGTACTTTTAGAGATGGGATAATTTAAATATTCTACTACTTTATAGAACCTGTCTGTCACGTCCAGTTAATGCTCGGACAGTTTCCATGAAGGTCGGCTCTGCCTTGCGAGGGGGCAATGGCCAGAGGTCAAGCTTTTCGCGCACAGAAGGCATTCGGAGGACGAGAGTTTGCATTGTGGTTGCGACCGCACCAGAGCAGAAATAAACCAAAAGACCCTGAGAGCACGATACCGTCAGTGAAAAGGCAGTTGCAATAGAAAGAATGTTTGTCGCACCATGTCCATGTTCCACAAAAATGGGACGGCCATGATGCTCACTACTCGCATGACATTGGGCATATGAACCATAAACAGTGCGCGTAGAAGGGTCCATCTCTTTCATAGCAAGCTAGACCAAACTTAAGTGAGAAGAAATGAAACGTAGGGAAAAATACGGACATGCATCTGAACTTGGAACATCGCGGCCGTCATGAGGGGGAACCATAGCGTGTCGTTTGTCATCGTTAGGTCGGGGATGGGGTCGAATCCACTGTGGGCCATCTGAGGCACGGGGGCAGAGCACATGTTTCTCACTGCAAAGAAACCCCCGAAGGCGACAGGAAGTTGCATTAAAGGGCCATACAACATCATTTTCAACGGGTTGACTCCGACTTTGGACATGATAGCCCGGGACTCGAGTTGGATATCCCTCACACGTTGGGAATCCCCTTGTTCAATAGCCGTCTCGGCCTGGCTCCTGAGCTTTGTGAGCTCAGGTTGGACATACTGCATTCTAACTGCCATCCGTGTATTTTTGATATGGAAGGGGAGTAGAATGAGACGCCAGGTGAAAGCGCCTGCAACAATCGTCCAGAACCAAGGGAGGCCAGTACCGACATTCAAAAGTTCGAAGGACCATGCTATGAGACCACTTGGACCCCATCCCGTGAGGCCAAGAGCAGAGAAGTCACCCAATTGCACCGGTGTTAACGCAGACGAGACAGTGGATGCTACAGTTTCTGCGACTTCTGGCACAACTTCGCTGGTAGAAGACAGAGCCCGAGCTGCTACGGGAACTCGAAATGGACTATTGGAAGTCTTGTTGATGCTCAACCTAGGAGACTTTTTAACTTTAAACATTAGAACATAGGTTATAAACTAATTTCGGAGGCAACTCACAGCCCGTAATAGAGAGAATGAACGCGTTTGGTTTTGCAGTCCATGAGTGCGCAAAAGACTAGAGTAGCAGTCAGAAAAAGGATTTGCAATAGAGATTTCCTAGTATCCGTACGTCGTATTTCCAAACCTTCGTGTTGCACCATAGAGCATCCGGGTCGACAAAGACATGGCTGAAGCAGCGAAAACTTTGACTTTCCAGCCAGCGACGCGATACAAGGGACCGAGGTTGAACAAATAACCACGTCGGCTTCCCGTCCCGTACTTCCGCAGAAGTTCACGCCTCAGATTTGGACCCTGTCTTCAGTGTAACTCCCAGCACTTCATTCTCAAGTATGCACAATCTTCCTACTGTCACTCTGTAATATTACTTACCCAAGGTACGTTCAGAGTAGTAAAAGCCCTCGTTATTAGGGGCATTCAAATCGGTTCTGTCGCACAGTATAGTTTCTATCTTTTCTCATAATACTGCTTCTCAACTCACTTGTTACCTTCATTGTAGGTTCAAATATGAAAGTATTCTTCGCCATTTAATATATCAGCCAGGTTCCGTAAAAGACAACAACAAGAACTTAGTTGTGCATCGTTGAGCTTCGAGGTCGCGGACATTGAGGTTGCACTTTGAGGTCTGAGGTTTCTGACTCCGGTCCCGGTATATCGGCCCTTTACGATTTTGGCACGCCACATTTTCGAGGTATCCCTTTGGTGATTCCACTTCTGCAGTAAGCCACTCGGTATTCTCAGTAAGTATCTATTTTAGTAAAGTATTGTGTTACGGCCTATGTATACCTCAACTATAAAATTGGAATAGACTCAGAATACCAAGATTGTTTATGATATACCAACAGACAAATGACTATACATTCAAGGTACCTATGGAACTGAGAGATTTATAGATTTATTGCAACAATATGCATATGCTATTACAAATTCTATACATTATTATTATTGCAATATATAACATTTTCTACGCTCTACGCTCTACGGGACCCGGGTAATATAGCACTGGAACGCCGCTATTGTGGAGGCTGAGAAGCATTATGGCAAAAATCCAGAACCCCTAGAGCTCAACTATTTCACATGTTTGCTCTATCTGACAACTAGTTTTCCCCTAGATATTCTTGCGCTCGACCTGAACCTCACACATCATACTTCAATCACCATCAAAACCTCGGGGCTCAACCTCGCTTAGCGGAGAACCTGCGACCTCGCTAGTAAAACCTCAGGGTTTTTATTTTTCAACGATAAATACTGTCATATTCAAAGATATGAACAGGTTATTGGAGGCCAATCCAGATGTTACCAAGCCCGTAATTGACAAGGTTTTCTCGTTTGAAGACACTGCACAAGCATTGCTCCCCTCGAGTCACAAGTCCATGTGAGGAAGGTTGTAATTAGAGTTGTTAAGGACTGAGTGGGGACAACAAATTCGACGACTTCTTGTACCATTAGAGCCTCTCTTCCTTCTTTTATCGTCTCGTGTACATTAATTCTAGATGACATCTACTTTGGTTGAGTAGTAATTTTTCCACCTTTTGAAGATGCGAGAAACATAGGCCCCATCTCTGATTCATTAATCATCGTTATCAATCTCGGAACTCTCGGAAGGGTGATCGTAGCTGGGGGGCCGAGAGGAAGGCAAGGTTCCTTGACAGTCATTGATCTAGGCGTCACAGCAGAATCGATGCTTGAGTCGGGGATTGCTTTAGTCAACCTGCTGAATTCGTGAATGGTGTCAGGACTTGCGAACCGCTAGAGTGTTCTATCAGACATTGTTACNTTTTTTTGGTAGGAACAGTTAAAGCCCTACCATTCCAGACTCCAAGGTTCCACTGGGAGAACTCATTTCGTGGGCTTCCAAATGGAGAGCGCGAAACTTCACTCGCGCATTCAGCCTATCATAGATATGTGAGAATCTTGTAAGAGAGAAAGTTTCAAACTTGCGAGGCAAAGACGGAATTTGCAAACACTGCAGATACAACAAATCAATTGGGAAATACAAGTGAATATCAACGCCACAAACACTCACATCCTGATCCTGTCATCAAAATGCCAAGAGAGATCACTATAACGTAGGTTCATTGAGACACCGTTGAATAGAATTGAGTGTTCGTCTTACAGTTGTGTCTCATGGTGATGGTCTATCAATGGCAAAGATGGATGGATCAGGGACGACAGGAGAACTGGGGAGTGGAAACATACGCATATCAGTTGAGCTACCAGTGCCGCACTTTGAGTTCAGCTTTTGATTAGACTCAGAATATGCTACAGAAGAAGTAAGACTGATACTTACGTTGTAGTGCCTCCAGTTTCTTCGCGACGCTCAGCTCTCTACATTGGGTTGGAAGGATAGTAGACGTACGGATTGTGTATAAAATGAGTTGATCAACTATGTCGATTGTTCTGTGAGTGCGTCATCAGCATTTCCACCGTAAAAACAGTGAAAACGCAGAGGGCAAGAGTTACGTTTTGCTAATTCCTTTTCTCCGTCTTGCGAGATAGAAAATCAACGACCCAGTGATCAGGCAATCTAAGAGGGTGCCTAATACTAGCACTGTTGCGTGCAGCCATCCCCATTGTTGTGCGAATTCTTCAAGATCGTTGGACTGAATATTAAGAGAGGCGGCAGCAATTTCTCCAATGAAGTACACAACAGACATGGCACAGATAGCGATAGGAATGCCGCGTCGACGGGAGAGCTTCCATACGCGGCCAGCAAAGAAGACTTGCCCTGCGATAATAGAGTCTAGTAAGTGGAGTGTCAAAGGTCGAAGACAAGAATGGATTGCCTTGGATGGTGAGGAAAGCTCCAAAAAACACGGCGATGCTCATTGACTTGGGGGGCGATGTCACACGTTCGAGGCGACCAAAATTCGACACTGTGATGGTATATATACCATGTGTTTCACAGATAAGCTGGCCAAATGCACAAAACCTGAGAGGTCAATGTTGAGGCATCGGATCCTTCTGTCAAAAGGACTTCTACTACTTACCAGATCCCGGCGACCTGTACCCAACTTCCAAGTGAATATGAAGGCAACGAACGAATAAGCCCTACCCACCATTAACCTCACCCTCAAAGGATCATCCAGGAAATTACTGTAATAGACGTAGCACTGGATGGTCACAATTCCAAAGAGTGCGATGTAGACAAGAACACCAATTTCTATAGCGCCTACCCAGATATCAGACTCGCACATATAAGCACCAGTAGATATGTAAATCGCACGCACCGAGAGTATCATGGAAGGAAGAGTCGGAAGTAAGTCCCAACGGGCCCTCAGCCATTTGATGGATGGTAGCAATTAGAATGTCACAGAAGGGGTTTCTCCCAACTCCCAACGGGCGCGGTCATTTATATGAAGTTCTGTGTATCCATCAAGTCCAGAGTGTACTCGAGGCAGAATACATTTAAAAGGCAGCAAATGAGATGATGAGTTGGTTTACCGATCTGAACCAGATGGCATAGTGCCGCTTGCAAACCAAGAAAGCGTTCGGATGTTCACCATCTATTCATTTGTTGCAGCCATCATTCTTACTACACTATCAAGCTGGATCTCCGGTCAGCTCTGAATTCATTTGCTAGTCAGTATCTCGAGATACAATCATAGCCAGATGGGATGAACTGAACATGTCGACCAAGTAATACCAACTCAGGGCACCATTCTGGATGAACCCTGAGCGGTGAACAATGGGGCCAATCGAAGATCCCACCGGTATATCACCTCAGATGCGTGCTTCGTACGCGTCAGACCGTTCATACCAGACTTTGCTATTCCGGCTGTGTCTACCGGTTTTCAGAACTTTGAGAGGATGTTATGACATCCTGGCAGTTCACGAAGATCTAGAGAAGTCTATTTATCAGGGGTGCAAATATCTCCCCATCAGCGTGCTGATGCGATGACCAAACCGAGGCTGAGGGGCATGGTAGTCCTTTCAGACCTCCGATAGCAACATCAAGACTAAGCTCGGGAGGAAACAAGTTGAACGATGCAGTTTGATGCAAAAAGAGGAGAACGGAAAGAATTACAGCGTAATACAAACACACCAATGAATGCGACTCCTACAATCAGATCAATCCTTCTCTGCGTAGGCTAAAAGATTTTCTTCAATTTCTTCCTCTCCCATGGTCCGCCATATTCCTCTTGTCTTCTCCGGTTCGTCAGGTGAATCTGACACAATGCCGATCTCAATCTCCCCAGGTTTATAATCTGTCGAATGGACTGTAGACATAGCTTCAATTGCCATCTAAGGGGGAGGATGTCAGCCAGGAGTAGAGAAAATACGCAAAGGTTCTTACCTCGATTACCTCCGTTCTGCTCAGCGTCTTCCCTGCCTTGACAGCATCATCTGCTCCCCGTCCTCCGTCAAGCTTCTTCCATTTTTTCTCTAGATGGTTCATGGCCTCCTGCTGTTTTTGACCAGCCGCGGTGGCGTGGAAGCCGACGAAGTATCCTGCTGGGTCGAGCTTGAAGCATTGTGGTCCAAACTCGGGGTCGATGCCGATGAGAATCATTGCTGCTCTTCATGGTAAGCACTGAGAGGACCGAACAGGAGTTGATTAAGCTTACATATTCCCAGTGGACGCATAGCAGCTCGTTGTGTGTATACTTGGTTGATGTTGGCTATTCTGCGTGCAAGGGCATCGGGTGTGATTTCATATCCATATTTATATCGGAAGTCTGCTGCCTCTGAACGGGCACGAGTAACTTGAGCACGGGCGTCCGCGATGAGTCCAGTCATTACACAGCCAATTGTAGGGGTGATACTGAACAAATGTGTGACGGTTGACGCGTCAAGGAGTTTGTCCTGGGGTAATAAAGTCAGTAGACGATGGGCTCATAGAGTGAGACCGGCTTACAGGGACTTTGCGTTGTGTGATTACAATAGAAGTATCCTTCCCACGGATCGAAATAGCCGTATGGCCAGATCCAGAGATAGCTTTGAAGGCATACTCTATGATAACACGATCGGAAAGTGCTTTGAAGACTGATTAGGACCTCACATACCGACTTGGTATAATCGACCTTCTGGCGAGAATACAGTGAGATACCTGAGGGCTCAACTTAGATGATTGAAGTAAAAGGCATATAATATAGCTTTGCACCTATCGTATGATGTTCTGGACATGGTGGTTAGAGCTGAAGTTAACGAATCTCAGCACGACGCGCAAGTGGAACGCGTCACTTTCGAAGGCCGTTGCCCAACACGCCACAACAACCGCCCGATCGTGTTTCCATTTCCGTCTCTGACTTGACGCGATCATCTTTCGAAGAACTTTTACCACCTTGTGGTTGTATGGAATTATTATCATAGCACGAAATGAAGGAGGTCGTCTCACACAAGGCCCCCAAAGTCATGTATGTATATCTAGACTCTACTGCTTCGTAGTCCCTGATCTATTTTATTCAATCTTCTAGAAAAAAGCTTCAGTTTAGTCTGCTGAATGCCCAAGACACGGTCAAGATCTCAGAATTTGAAGTTACACATCGAGATCTATACACTGCTGCAGAGAGACTACCGGTGAAGGATGGAGTTCTTGATAGGAGACTGGTGTGTGAATTGCCTTTGCTTTGAATCGCGTTACCTAAATCTGACTTGCTGTATACCAGGGATCGACAGTGAAGGACGCCGACTGCGAGACTTGTGGACATAAACCCGTAGATTGCGTTGGGCACTACGCGTACATTAAACTTGTGGTCCCAGTGTTCCACATTGGATACTTTAAACATACCATTGGAATTCTGCAATGCATATGCAAGGTGAGATATTCATTTCAGTGATTACAGAGTAAGTTTTCTGATTGTAACAAGTCCTGTGCCCGTGTCATGCTGGATGAGTCCTCTAGACGGACATATATCAAACGTTTCCGTCGACCCAATCTCGAAAACATCCAACGGCAGGTTTTAACCAAGGCAGTGAATACCATGGCTCGCAAGGTCGTGTACTGCCCTTACTGTGGTGCTACCAATGGTGCAGTCAAAAAAGCGGGTGCCCTGAAGATTATCCACGACAAGTTTCGTGCGAAAAAGACAGCAGAAGAGATGGAGAAGTGGAAGCGTACGTTCTCCTCAGCCGTAGAGGCACAGAAGGAACTGGGCCTGTTCCTCAACAAAGCGGTACATGAAGATCTAAACCCTTTGAAAGTACTGGACTTGTTCCGAAGAATATCGGATGAGGACTGTGAACTTCTGGGACTAAACCCTTCTGTCGGACGGCCAGAAGAATTCATTTGGCAGTACATCTCTGTTCCCCCAGTCTGTATCCGACCATCTGTCGCTCAGGATGGAGCATCGAATGAAGACGATCTTACAGTCAAGCTCACCGAAATCGTGTTCACAAACGCACTCATCAAGCAGGGTCTCGCCAAAGGTGCTCCAACGCCTCAGTTCATGGTACGTCCCTTTGTCGGTTTACCTGGCCATGTCGCTCAACCTTGATACTAGGAACAATGGGAATTTCTTCAGCTTTCGGTCGCCATGTACATCAACTCTGAACTTCCTGGTGTACCGTCACAACCGGGACAGCGTCCCATGCGAGGGTTTGTCCAACGTCTGAAAGGAAAGCAGGGCCGTTTCCGAGGGAATCTGTCTGGGAAAAGAGTCGATTTCTCTGGGAGAACTGTCATCTCCCCCGACCCCAACCTGCGTATTGACGAAGTTGCAGTTCCTGAGCGTGTTGCAAAAGTTCTAACTTATCCAGAACGAGTGACACCGCACAATATAGAGCTTCTGAAGAAGGCTGTTAGGAATGGAACCGATGTCCATCCAGGCGCAAACTTCGTTGCACGAGGCACCAACAAGAAATTTTTGAAATTTGGCAATCGCGAAATGATTGCGGATGGGCTCGCTGTGGGAGACATAGTTGAAAGGCATATAATTGACGGAGATGTAGTCCTTTTCAATCGACAGCCCAGTCTGCACAAGGTAAGGACATGCTATTTGTTGCTATACCATTTGCCTCTCATCCCATCCTCAGCTTTCTATCATGTGCCACAGAGCGAAAATTAGACCTTGGAGAACGTTCAGATTGAATGAATGTGTATGTGGCCCCTACAACGCGGACTTCGACGGAGATGAGATGAATCTACGTGCGTACCCCTTGAAGCTTGCTGTCTATAAACTCACACCTTCCCTAGATGTGCCTCAGACCGAAGAATCCCGCACAGAAGCTCTTGAGCTCATGAATATCAAGCACAATCTTGTTACGCCCCGAAATGGTCAGCCGGTCATCGCTGCTATTCAAGACTTCATCACCGCCTCCTTCCTTCTCTCTCGAAAAGACCAGTTCTTCGATCGTCGACAGTTCACACAGATATGTTGCTATCTTGCTGATGCCAATTTGCAGATAGATATCCCTCCGCCCACCATATGGAAACCTGTCCGGTTATGGACCGGAAAACAGATATTCAACGTCTTAATGAGGCCGAACAAAAGCTCAAACATCATGGTGAACGTAGAGTGCAAGTGCAACAAGTGGGAAGAAGCAAAGAAAGAGAATTTCCCGTCTAGAATCAATCTTGTCCCAGATTTATCACCCAACGATGGCTGGCTAGTCATCCAAAATAGTGAAATCATGTGCGGGGTGATGGACAAAGCAACGGTGGGAAGCGGAAAGAAGAAGTCAATATTTGGTGTCATTCTGAGGGATTATGGACCACATGAAGCCGCTGCTGCCATGAACCGGCTGGCAAAGCTTTGCGCACGCTACCTTGGTAAGTCTGCGATATAGATTTCTTGCTCTATACCAATCTACCTTTCAGCAAACTTTGGGTTTTCGTTGGGGATCAACGATGTCATTCCGGGGCCGGAACTATCTACACAGAAAGACCTGATGATCGAGAAAGCTTACGACCAATGCTTGGAGCTCATTGCGAAAGCCAAAAAAGGATTATTAGAGAATAAACCAGGATGTAATCAGGAGCAGACGCTGGAGGCGGAGCTTGGATCAACCCTGTCTAATGTGCGTGACAAGGTCGGTGGAATCTGTATGAAGGAGCTCAGCAGACATAATGCGCCGTTGATCATGGCTACCTGTGGTTCAAAAGGTAATTTTCATCGTCTCGTCTCCAGTTCCTTTCTCAAGGAGATTTGCAGGTTCTGTCATCAATGTTTGCCAGATGGTAGCTTGTGTCGGACAACAGATTATTGCAGGCGAACGTGTGCCGAACGGCTTTCAGGAGCGCTCACTTCCTCATTTTCCGAAGAAGTCTAAGGAACCTCCATCTAAAGGTTTCGTACGCAACAGCTTCTACTCGGGACTGGTGGCCACAGAGTTCCTGTTCCATGCTATCTCTGGACGTGAAGGTCTCGTTGACACTGCCGTTAAAACTGCAGAAACTGGATACATGCAACGTCGGTTAATGAAAGCTCTCGAGGATCTTACAACTCAGTATGACCTTTCTGTCCGGAATTCCACGGGAGGTATGGTTCAATTCGTCTTCGGCGATGATGGCTTGGATCCCGCCTGTTTGGAGGGCGATGTTATGCCTCTAGATCTGGATCGCGCTTGGACTCATGCTGTTGTGAGTCAACTACGCTCTTCGTGACACAAACTCCATCTCACGCCCTCTTGTCAAAGTCAATTTCTGCCCGCAACTCTCGTGACCTTCTTCCCTATGAAATCATAGACATCGTCAATGCCGAACTGTCCTCCAAAAAGTTCACTTCCGAATGTACTCAATCCTACCTCGATGCGATTCGCACTCACATTCAGAAGAATGTCGTCAACAAAGTCGCTGAAGCCAGAAGTAGTCGYGGCATGTATGATGCTCTGGAACGCTCCGATGAATTCGATGMAGACACCGATTTAACATTTGGCGCTAGTGGTAAGGAACYTGCTGTATCTCTTACAGGGTGGCGGTTGACGCTTCGCCTTTCATCCTTTCAGAGGCYGAGGTAGCTATTGTCAGCAACAARTCGAAAGTTACCAAGGAGCAACTACAAACTTTCCTTATGCTTTGTTGGGTCAAGTACGTGAAAGCGCGGATTGAACCAGGTCCGTCGATGTACTGTGTACAYTCGCGCTCACTACTGACTATCGCTTAGGTTCCACTGTTGGTGCGGTAGGTGCTCAATCGATCGGAGAACCGGGAACGCAGATGACTTTGAAAACGTTCCATTTCGCCGGTGTTGCCTCTATGAACGTCACTCTTGGTGTTCCCCGTATCAAGGAGATCATAAACGCCGCAAAAGTCATCAGTACACCTATTATTAGTTGTAAACTTGTCACTGCCGACAGTGAGCCCTCAGCTCGTATTGTCAAGGGAAGGTTAGAAAGGACCTTATTGGGGGATGTAAGTCAGGTGTYCCATGACTGGAAGACCACTGTTTGATGGTATTTCTAGATTGCAAGTGTCCTTGAGGAGGCCTGGGCCCCGGAATACACTTACATTGGTATCATCGTCGATATGGAGGCTGTTCAGAAGCTCCAGGTAAGTTTCCAGTGTCTTCAAATCTGCCCGTTCATTGACATATAACCAGCTTGAACTTACRCTTGATGATATCAAATGGGCCATCGTCAACACCAGGAAGTTGAAGATCAAGCAGGAGGTCAGACACTCTCAAGACCATCACTGCAATRTACTCATACGTTTCTGTCAGACAATTACCGTACTCCCGAAGAAGCATAGGTTGAGGGTGTATATTGAGACAGAAGACAAATTCTATCGTGTTCGAGAACTCCGCCGYMAGCTTGCAGACGTCGTGGTGAAGGTATGCCTACCGTATATGTGCTTTTARACGATTTCAATTGAACAAATGAGTTAGGGTGTACCAACCATCCAACGTGCCATCATCAACATCAAAGAAAGGGACGACAAACGAGGCAAGAAAGGAGACAAGGAGCTCCTGGTTGAAGGGTACGGATTACAGAAATGCATGGTCACTGAAGGTACAATCTGCCCTGCATTCGACCTCAGTACCAACTAACATTAATTCAGGTGTTATCGGAGAGCAGACGACGTCCAACCATGTCATTGAAGTCGCAAAAGTTCTGGGGATAGAGGCGGCACGTACTACGATTATTGATGAGATTCAGACGACCATGAAAAGCCACGACATGATTATTGACCCTCGACACGTCATGTTATTAGGAGATGTTATGACTTACAAGGTTTGTTCTCTGTTTTGTGCATCTTCATTGTGCTCTACCTGACATTGCTGTACAGGGAGAAGTACTGGGAATCACTCGATTTGGTGTAGCGAAGATGAAAGATAGCGTGCTCATGCTTGCTTCATTTGAAAAGACAACTGATCATCTGTTCGATGCTTCCGCCTATGGAAAGAACGATAGCATTTCTGGCGTCTCAGAAAGCATTATCATGGGCAATCCAGCGGCTAACTGCGGCACCTCCTTGTACGTGTACTTCATTATTCTAGTCAGAAGTACCTCTCACATAGAGGCACAGACCTGCACTCGTATCCCCGGCACCTGTGATCGGGAAACCCAGAAAATTGTTGTTCGAAAACGCACTGTAATACATACCAAGTCTAGGGATTTATCTTTATTGCGAACATCTTCAATTATGTATAGTATCATTGTCAGAATCGAGCGAGCTGTTATACTAATCTAGAAACACCAAATTTTGGAATCTGAGTCGACACCGTATTAGTATTTAATGTGCAAATGTACCGGGTACAACAACGTGGACAAAGTACAATATCTGCGACTATGATACAGTTTCAATTCTATTACATACGTTCAAGGGGTGTAAGTGAAAGTAACCTCATAGCATTCGCGAGAACCTGTCTGGCGCAAATGAACAGTAAAAGGCGAGCTTCTGCAAGCTCCTTTTCTTGCCCTTTGACAAGAAGTGTTTCCCATGCAGAGCTAATCAAGTGGCTTAACCTATGGATATAGGTTAAATTAGAAATTTGATTAGGATTCATAGGAAAGCCTTGATAACACGTACTTGAAACAGAAGGATACTACTGTGCTCGGCTCGGCATTCTTGAGTGCCGTCTTGATCACGTCTGGATATGTGGCAAGTGTGAAAACGATCTCCCTCGCTTTAGGTTCAGTCAAGAGTGTTGTATCTACAGACGCGGAGTCCTCTGGCACGGTGACTTCCGCCGCAACTTTCCGCTCGACCGATGACAGACGAGCGTGTGCATATTGCAGATAGGCACCAGTATCACCCTCGAATGAAGTCATTCTCTGCGTGTCGAAGGCATAAGAGTTTATCCTGGATGGAAGTCAGGTGAGGATTACAAAGGAACCTCGATTCAAAGGACACACACCTCTTCGCAGTCAAGTCCTGGATTTTTACACATGTCATCCCTATCTGGTCACTGGCGTAATCAGGATCWTCTACATTCGAGAATTTATCCTCATTTTTTGCATAACTTCCAGCATTGCTTCCTTGCTCGTGTCCAGAATATCCTCCAAGAATTTGACCTCACCCTTCCGGGTGCTCATTCCAGCGACCTTTCCGAATGTGACGTGTTCGATGYGGTTATCGGCGGCGAAGGGATATCCCATGAGAGATAGGATCTTGAAGAATTGGCCACAGTGCAGATTTTGTTGGTCACCAATCACGTAGACCANTTTGTCAAAATGATAGGTGTTATATCGTTGAATTGCTCCGGCGATGTCACGAACGATGTAAATCGTCGTCCCATCTGCGGAATAGATTGAATTCCATAGAAAACTCGCTAAAACATGTCAAACTACGCACCAGGTTTTTGAATCACAGGCTTGTCGAGCTTCCATTTGTTCAAGTCTACTGCCAGCGCAGGATTTTCATCTACCATCGGTTTTCCATCTTTGTCCAGAGGTGGGCCTTGCTTGTAGTCCCTGCCGACGATACTCTCCCAAAACGGCTTTGGTGAAAGCAAGTTTTTCTCCTTGAGCTCGGCCACTGACTGTTTGATATTCTCTGGGGTCACCAATGATTCCCCAGCGAAAACGTCGAATTCGACATTGAGGCGTTTATAGACCTTCTTGTAAGCTTCGATCGAGAGATCACGGAATCGACGCCAGAGAGCAAGGGCCTCCTCGTCACCTAAGCAAAGCCAGATAATAAATACGAGTAAATGAAGGTCTTGGAGAAACGTACCATCTTCCATAGAYTTGAAGATGGCAGATGCTTCGAGCATGGTGATTTTCTGACCAGACTCTTCTTCCACTTTCTTGTCCTTATTAACTTGAACATAGACATCGAATAGGTGCATGATCGCATTCTCTTTCAACTTCTCTTCGGAGCCATACTTCCTGAACCCGACCGCGAGGAGACCAAATTGGATACCCCAATCACCCAGACTAGATTCGGATCTGAGCACAAAGTCTCGATATGAAGGGAAGATATAAGCTTACTAGTTCATCCGGGTTACTTCCCAACCATTGGCTTTGTAGAGATTAGATAGAACTGTTCCGATGATGGTACTTCGCAGATGGCCAGCATGGAATGGCTTTGCGATATTGGGACTGCTAAACTCGACGATAACTTTCTTCCCCTTCCCGTCCTCGTTAGTTCCAAAAGAATCAGTTTTGGATAGGGACCATATCTGGTCGATTCCTTTTCGGATGAGAGTTGCAGTATTCACAAAGAAATGCACGAAGACGCCGTCTGCAGTTACTTTCTCTATGTACTCGGAGGGTTTGAACTAATTCTGGCTTGTTAGCGTTACCCCGTCTCTTAGAAGGTTAAGTACACACTTCATTCGTAATTTTAGTTGTCAATTCTTGAGGTTTTGCTTTTATCCGGAATCGGGGAACTGCTACAGTGAAATCGACGCCCTTCTTGCCGAGATCGACGCCGGAATAAGCAGTCTCAAGGGAAATGTCGAGAGCTTTTGAGACAACGACTGCGATGGCAGTACGAAAGAGATCGAGGATTGATTTTGAAGGGTCAGTGCCCTCGATGTGAGGAAGAGCATCTGATGATGAAGACATGGTATGGAAGTAAGTAGTAGCAGAAACCAGAAATGACTCCTTCCATAAATTTGACTATGCAAAGATAAGATAAGATTACGCTGCACTGCATTGTTTGCTTTATTTTTTTAATTTATTCAGACTGCAGCCTGGATAAGTATTCCGGAATCGCTACCTTCGACTTCAAGCTTCACAGAAAGACAGGAAGTTATATCAAAAAAGATCAACAGACCATAGTGATTGTGCTATGACCACCGCAGGGGTCGAACCTGCAATCTCCTGATCACAACAAAGTCGTAGTCAGACGCGATGCCATTTCGCCAGGCGGCCTTGACTGAGAACCTAGAAATAGTAGCTATGGACTCCTTTTCACAATGGGTGGCAGCGATTCTCTCACCCAAGTCATTAGGAGCAAGTACATACTTAGGTGTATTGAGATAATTATNNTATATATACTTAAAACGCCTCCAGCCCCAGCAGGCCCTGGCATGCACCTTCGACATCCGTAATCTATAGGGGACGTTTAAGCTCCACGGGCCAGTGCAAAGAAAGGATACACATACCTCTTTTGGCGCACTCACAGTCAGAACGACGGGACCATCCTTCCCTATTAACACGTCGTCCTATAATCACAATCAGAAATCGATGATAATTTTAATAAAGAAACGACGCRCCTCGATCCGCACACACAATCCGTGGTATTCTTTAGGAAAGTCTGCAATAGGGGGAACGTAGATGCCTAAACGGAAGACCGTGAGCTTGAAGGATACAAAKCCTTAKAAACAAGTTACTCACCTGGCTCAATCGTGATAACCATCCCTTCTTGCAGTTTCGCATTCCTGTCATTGTGTTCCGATTCGTGCAAATCTACGAGTTCGGTTCAGACGGAAAAGAGAAAATAACATTACACCTTTCACCCACCTATACCTATGCCATGTCCCACGAAATGAGGATATAACACATCTTCCACTATTCTCCCATTCCCCTTGTCCACAGGGAAACCAATAGCGCGTAGCTCACGCGTCAGGAACTCTACACTCATTCGGTGCATTTCCCACATGCTTATATTCGATGAGGTCGTGCACAAACTAACTAAATTCTTCTGAGCTGTTAGAACTGCGTTATATAGGCTGGCTTGAGGAGAGGTGAATTTGCCCGAGGCGGGATACGTTCGTGCTGAAAGCGATATATATAAGCGACGACTCATGTACTCAGAGATGTATACGGACTTATGTCGGAGGCGTAGCCACTTGGGAGAATGTTAGGGTTTGGGCGTCCAGCTATATGATAAATGGGACGCACTTATACTCACATGCGGCATCGATGAGGACCATCTCATCTCGACCGATGAGGTGGTCGTTGGTGGTGTAGTGAATGACGAGTGCGTTGGCCCTATGTAGAACATCAAAAATGCACCGAACGCGCGAAAATATAGGAAACTCACCCAGACGCGACTACAGGAACGTATGCCAATCTTTGAGCCCCATCTCTCCGACACAAATACTCGAAATGCGCGCCGACGGTCGATTCAGGCATCCCTTGTTCTGTAAATCGCATTGTCTGGAAGAACATTAAGGSCCRTACGGGGGGATATACAAAACAAAATCACCTTCGCATGCGCCCTCCCGCTTATGTCTGCGGCCCTTCTCATTACCCGTTGTTCTGCCTCGCTCTTGAATACACGCAAACGAGCAACTTGGGGTGCGAGAGGCTTCACGTCCGCGGTGCCCAATCCTACCGTCTCATACATCTTGGCTATCTCGGATTTCTCGGTGTTATTAGCTCGTTCCGATGATAGAGCATTCGAGAGGTGCTTTAAGAGGCTTCTCTCTCTAGCACGCTTTGTCCCCATCCCTATGGGCAAGTCGACGTACACTGAAGGAGAACTTGATGAGAATGTGCTTTTCTTCGCGGTCCCTTTTAAAATGTCTTTGAGGTAAGAGTTGAAGGAAGTTGCAGGCAATGCAACGTCTGCTCCGAATACCGTTGAGAGCTCTGCAACCGGTGTTTTGGCGCCTTCCCATTTCTCTGCATGAACGTCTTTGCCAGTTGAGAACATGGTCATCTTGTAACCTCGAGAGGTTGATGGTGTCTTTTCCAGGATGACAGCTGAGTTTGTTTCTTCAAACCCCGTGAGATACCAGAAATCTGAGGCCTGTCTGAATGGGTAGCTGGGAAATGTAAAGGTAAGAACTAGGAAACCTTGGAGTGTGTTAAGATCTTTACAATATTTCTTCAAGTAGTCGGTTAGAGTTATGATTTAGACAGCTGGAAAGTAGATACACTCACTTCCACTCATGTACTTTATTGGAGCWGAGACAGACACGACGACACTACTGTCTGGCAGACTATCCATTAACTTTTTCCGCCGTAACTCATACTCCTCTGCTGTGAAGCCTGGGGTGAGTTCATTGGGCTGAACAAGATGCGGATGAGATTTGAATATTGGCTGTCCATATGCCGAGGGTTTTCGAGCTTCGACCGCGGTTGCATAGGCTCTCTTGCTGGACGCGTTCGTGAGCGTACGGAACATGGCGGCGCACTTTAGCACAAGATCATCGCACCCCGGGCCGTAGCCCAAACGGAGACCTCGGCCCTGATGCGGACAATCACTCCGGTCCAATATGGAGAAGCCATCACACGTGATGTGACCATCACTGAACTTGCAGCAACCGCCAGGTCCGGGTGCTCGTCGTCGACGGCAGCGAGCAAGAGCTATTGGAAAATGTCGAACGTAAACCCAACTGGTAGGGGTGTCAGAATATCTTCCCCGCAAGAATCATTAAATGAGCCAGAACGACCGCGTGAGTGACAGTATAGACTTGTATGTATACATATCTCTCACTTTAACTTATGATCGTTGTCGATGTAGTCGCTAATCTGTACCAGAACAACCGTTCAGTACCCCATTTGCCTTCAGAAAACTACACTTTAGGTGAAGAACACCAGGAACAGGCTCCCCCAATGCCGGCATTTGATCCCACTGCAGCCCTCGATTCCTTCTCGGCCCTGCACATCACAGACTCTGCACGGGTACCTCCAGCACACCAGGGGGATCCGATACCACGATCAACGTCTGCAATGTCTACACATTCGCTGCAGACTCAGCATCAACGAATGATGCCCTCTAGACATGCAGGAACTTTGCCCCCCTCATACGAGGCACCAAATGGGTATTCTGATCCCACTGCCAGGCATAGCTACGGCGCCCCAGATCCAGTATACGATGCTGTCTATGGTGGGGATCCAGCCGCGGCGTATACCTACGACGATCCCCAACCGCAAGGATATGGTGGACACCAGCCACAACAACAGCATTGGCAGCATCAACCACCACCCCCGCAGGGCGGATTTAACCCTCTATACGCTGCTGCATCTAATGTCTTGGGTATGGGGCCACCACCAGGAGGTGCACCTCCGCACCAGGGTCTCCCAATGAACGGGATGCCTCCACAAGGTCTTCCACCTCAAGGCCTTCCTCC
>LBLO01000467.1:0-24601 GCA_004354395.1 Chondrostereum purpureum | reverse complement strand
ACATACTGTATTCTCTTTCTCTCTTTCGTTACTTCCTTTCACAGGTTGACCGTTGAGCGGAAGGCGGTTTGCCTGAGTGTGGGTTCCAATCGGGGAAACACCCCGGTTCCATCAGTTCAACTTTCCTCGGGGGAGGCCTAGGGTTTTGCAGTTAGCTGTGATACATCCCCTCAGTCGGTCGGTTGATTCAAGCTAACGACGCTGCAATAATTTCACCCTGATCTTTCGGTGGAGGAACATGGTCCCAAGCGTTTTGTCCATACAAAATTTTAATATATTATAAGTGTTCAGGGTTCAGGGTACGAAGGGACAGGGATTTGAGAGTAATAGATAAAGCACCTAAATCTAAATGAAGGTTTAGATGTATTTATATTTATATTGTGTGTAGAGTATTTCCGTTTTAATGTGGTAGTGGTCTCGGACATTATGATACAGCGTGTCTGTTTCGGTCGATCGCTACTATTATCGTTGGATAAAAGTGCTAAAACAGAAGCTTACTGGATACAGAGTTCAGCGATATCTAGAGCTGAATCGACAGTTCCGAGGTTGGGGGATGTGAGGATAACCAGGATATCGCGATGGTGGTCAAGACCAAATATTGATCTTGAAATGACTTGGAACACCCGGTGTAGATGTCAGGTCGAGAGACGTGGCCATTGGAGAATCCGATTTCGTGACAAAAATTATAAAGTATAGGATAGAAGTACACAATCAGGCTATTAAAACAACAACAACAACCTAAAAATTATCTCATACAACCACATAATGTCAGAATAACACASCAGCAACCTTTTCTCCAATGGTACGAGGAACCTGTTCAGGCATCTCCGTCTCTGCAACTGTAGGGATACCCTGTGGCACAACAAGATTAAAGATGCCTTCCGAGTGGAGTAGAAAAGACTTACGGTAACAAAATCCATTTCCCAAGTACGCCAAGTCCTCGTTTGGTATGTGATCTTGTACCCAATGAACAGGGCTAAGAAGATGGGGATATTGATGTCTACCTTCCTGCCTTAGCCTCGCCGACTAGCAAAACAAAGACGAAAGTAGACGTACAAGAGACTAGAAATTCTGAGATTTTGAAATCATAGAACACAGGGTATCCGTTAATGAGGATAAAGAACAACGTCCAGAAGATTCCCCAATATGCGACATAGGGCTGCCACGAATTATGATACACATTGGATTTCAAGTCGATTCCTTGTGAGATCATCCCGGCACCTTTCCCTTGATTTAGTATCTCAAAGGTGGGAGGAAAGAAAAAGGAGCTCACGGAATCGCACGTAGGTGATATTAATGGAGCACCAGCAAATGAACCCTCCAGTAGTGACGAGGTTGAAGAACCAGCTGTAAGAAAGAATGTCTACATTTCAGGGGCCAAAGGTAAGGAATCATACTCGAAAACTTGGGCCGAGCCGCTCTTGATATTCATGAATGACAGCAGTGAGAATGAAGACTACGTCCTTGTGTTAGGATAAATCCTCACGCAAATGAAAATCCCTTACAGTAACAAGGACGGCGGCAAGAGGCAGACCATTCTGCGTGCAGTAGGTCAAGAACTTTGGTGCCTGTCCTCTAAGAGCAAGCCCGTAAAGCACCCGAGATCCACAAAAAAGGAAAGAGTTCCCGGCTGAGAATGCGCTGGTGAAAACGCAGGCATTGACAAAATGAGGTAGGACTGGAGCACCAAGACATCAGCTATTAGGAATGGACATAGCAAGTGAATGCTAAGCACGCACACTTTATGCCAGCCCTGTTGATCGCAATCACGAACGGTGACTGGGCAGCATTTCCGGTGGCTACGTAGGGAGGTTAGATGAACGACCAATCTAGTAGCGCTGTTGCTTTCACCTCGGAGAAGATCAGGATCGTTGAACGGGACCAGCATCCCAATCATGATGATCCCAAGAATCTGTCGGCCGAGATGAATCAGCATGGGTTCAATCTTAAACGAACAAAGTGCGCTTTACATAGAAGACAACTATCCTGTAGAATACCCTCCTCACCGCCTTTGCGATATTACGACGGGGGTTCTCTGTCTCGGAGGCGGCACTAAACCGGGCATTAGATTGACRGATAAGTATCTGCACACAAGTCACGTACATAGCCACGAGCTCCATGCCCTGGAACGAGAAGGCTGCCTGGACGAGGACGGACATTATGGCTAAGAAGCGATCCGTGTGGATGTTATGAACAAATCCAGCACGGTTCAACGCTCCTGGATCATTCCAATACTACAGCCCAAAAAATATGGTCAACCTGAGAAGGATGGCAAGTATAGGTGAGATGTCTTACACGGAAACCCCGTCTGTCATTGTCAGGCGCTCCTCCCAAGTCAATTACCAATCCCACAAGCAAGAGAAGTATAACAAGAGTGACTAGCAGGAGAGCGGGTGTCAACACCGGAAAGCATCGATAATCCAGCAGCTCACTTTTAATCAATGAGAATGCAAATTCAGCTGCAGAATTGAGGTGGATGAGCAAGAATCTCCGAGGGTGCACTAGGAAACCTCACATTCACCAAAATACCTCGCACCGCAAATATTGATAGCGCATACTGCAACAGAAATGACCGCAGTATAGATAGTCATATGATCCATCTATCTCTCCTAATTAGTTCAACTAACTCGACAAGCCACTATGAGGGAACCCACATTAGTATCCCAGAAAGTAAGCACTATAACGGCGGCGGTAATCTCGACAGGAATCGAAATGCTGTGATGAGAATAGAGACAGGTCAGCGGACTTCTCATACATAGAAACCACGAACGCATTTCCGTAGAAGTAGTTCTGTCAAATCGTTCAACTCAGATGCTCAAGCCCATATGTAGATGTGCATACCCATCCCAGAGCGAACCCAAAGGCAGGATCAACCCAACGTGCAGCAAAATGTGGAAACGTCCCAGAAATCGGTGCCCATGTTGCCATCTCTGCTACTGAGCACAACATGCTGTAGGAAGGAGTAATGTTCAGCGGGATAAGCAACAACCTATTGACTGCAGCGAGAGATATGACATACGCATAGGACACTGTTCCAACAAGAATATATGCCATGAGTGCGCCTAGAGGCCCAGCAGTGGCTAGGGCACCTCCAGACCCCAAGAAAAGTCCTGTGCCAATGGTGCCGGCAATCTTTAAGGTGTGTCAAAAATGAAGGCACAGGTCGACTTGTAGAGCATATCACTCACAGCAATCCTGAAGGAAATTTTGGTAGTAAAAAAAGTCAGTGAACAGATACTCCAGAGCAATCAACGTACATCTGAACATGTCTTTGCTTCAAGCGTCTCTGCACCCCGTCGTTGTTGTGCTCATCGAGATGGAACCGTTGGACATTCTGATCGTTTGGGGCTCCTGCACGGCTAATATCACCTTTCTCGATGGTGGAAGAATGATAGCTTTCCGGGTCGCGCATGGTAAGGGGACAAAAGATACCCTGAAGGCTCGCGTCTGCAAGAGATAGGGAAAAAAACCTAGCTCGCGCTTCCTATAGTGTATCTTTATATGGGGTGTTCAGAATCAATCACACATCCTGCGATACCAGAGATAGGCTTTGAGAGCTTGTTGAGAGCTGTCAAGTTCGCGGTTGCAGCAAAAGGTCGATCCGGACAACCAAGAGTTACGTGGTTCACTGGTTCTAAGAACCATTCCGATCGAATAACGCATGATTGCGATCTCAGAAAGACCCGGACAACCAAGGGAATATCAATATCCCAAGACTATCTCTCTGAGAATGGTGGTATAAGTCAAAATTTCAACCTCCTCGCCGCGTTGGTCCTTGCAATAGAACACAATTGAGATTGTCAACATTCCGCAAAGTTAATCGGAAAGATTAGCGCCGGGGCATTGTCAATCCTGGTTGTAGGTAGAAGATAGGAATGAGTCGCTGTCAGTGCGGATATCCGTCTGATAGAGCACGTACCACCTGGACAATGCAGTCAAACATTGTCATCTGGGTTTATGGAATCCAAATGGATTACTATATTTGAAAGAGAGGCCGAGTTACCAGTCTCCCCGGACTTTCTTCGCAAGCTGCTGGGAGCTGAGGACATAGCAATAGGATCTTGCGACTCCGTCGTTGACCCTATACCTGATATCATTGCATTGAGCTGAATGCTCTCGAATTGCCGGTCTGTCTCTCTTTAATCTGCAGCCTTTTTTACTCGGATGGCTATCAAATTGAATGCGAGACCAACAATTACAAGCTCCTGTAATGCATTCGATCTGTCGGGCATCCGAAAACTGTTGTAAATTTGGCAACTCACCGCATCAGCAGCTGTATAGATGATGTTGCTCTGACACAAGGCAGCAATGAAAGTGATGCAAATGCTAAGGGAATACAGAACATAGCCCCGGATTCAATGACGATACCACATTCGACCTTTCGCAGCGGACTGATTGAAAGGGCAGTACCGCTACTGTTCACTCGGAATTCAGCGCACTCCCTGTCAACAGTCCAGATCTTCCAGACCACTAGAGCAGATTTAGATAGAAATGAGACTATAACTTCGAATACAATAGGGGAGATCCTCCTCACACGTTGTCACAATGTTGACACTGATAGTCAACAGGAGGAACAGAACACCACAGAGGCGGACTTGTGCCACAGCGAGGATCACAACTTTCTCGTGAAGGCTGGCTTCAACTCGTCAAATATTGATTGCTGCACCTATACACCAATCCATAATATTATGGTAGGTAGAACAAATTTCCGGTTACAGTTATGAATGATATAACATCGATAGATCTTGAGTAAGTAGTAGGGAAATGAATCAATCAATAGTCAAGTAACGAAGATAGCATTAGAAGAGACTAGCATACCAGCACTGCGTCTCCTATCGGTAATCGGAAATTTGGACGTGAGGCTGGCACAACCCTTAGGACCAGAAGACAAATGGCAGGACAGTCTTTTATATGCGTACACCTGTTATAGACGGCGTATGGAGAAAAAACAAGAGAGCGACATGTATCGTTATCGCTCAGGAAGAAGGTCTGGACGTCATCGAATGGTCATTCCCCAGTTCCCTTAGCTAGTAGCGCCCGTGCAGTTTGTATACGTCTCACAATGGTGGTTTGGAGGACACCTCTGCAGTAATGTCAAGTCGGGATTATACTGTCGATGATTTGCCTCTGGCCGCTGGCTCGTTCTGAAAAGCGTCGCCATCCATCTTCCACAAGGTAATTTTCACCCTCGAGCACTACGAAACTTCTCGTAGATCGAAGGAGGTCTAGCGTTGGAGTAGAAATAACTAGAAGCCGCAGACTCTTGATATCCGATGAAGGGCCAGCAGACACAGTCTACATACGTTTGAAAGTTTTCCATTGCATGCCGAGTTCAGAATTGAAGGCCTGCCAGGGGTCGCTTCTGCGCAATTAGTTAGTCGACTATGGCAAAAATGTATCACCGTATCACCCNAATACTGTTCGCAATATGTTGGCCAGTCATAAGATCATAATTTGGTGGGCATAAAGATGCCGGGAGAGCAAGGACTAGTGACGGTTGAGTGCAAAAGGAACATAAGTATTCTGACTCCGACTCCGAATCCGGGCAACGTTGATACTTGTTACGGTGTTACCTACTACCTGTAACCTCAGTAGTACCTGTTAGTTCGGTGCAATTGCCCAAGTTTATGAATTATTTCAGAGTGATTGCTGCATCCCGCTGATCGATAGATATGCAGAACTCGAGATGTAGAATATCACTTGAGTTACAACAATATACATATCAATATAGTATACTAATAAAACAAACGCGGTTTAAACCTGAAAATATCCAATGTAGGAAGATCCTTAGGGTTCATTATTTCGATTTCATGCTGGGCAATCCGATCCATACAATCATCTGCAAAATTTGTAACCACTTGTTCAAGATCATTTCCTCTGACCCTCAACTTTATATGACCTGCAGATTGTAATAAAGCGATGGCACGCAGAGCCCATGTACGACAGTTGTCCTGCTCGACGATTGGTACGGAAAAGAAGAACCGATGAAAGAGCTTTCTCATCTGTCTTTTCCCCCGAGCGTATTTAGCCAGGACCACTCGACCAACCAGAGAGATATCCCTGGACTGCTTGATCTGGGTTTCTCTGATCGCCCAATCACCGCTGAAGATTCGGCCTGTTCCATCTGCGTAGGTGTTTGCGAGGTCCCACCTCGTCGCCTCTGGCTGGGGCTCATGCTTTCTCAAGCTGTCAGGCCTCACAAGGAGGAAACTCCAATGATACCCTGGTGAAACTGTCAGATATTTTTGGGCTGTGTGACTAGGAGGCTGACAGTACTTACCGGGAAGGTCAGAACAACGGTCGAGTGCAAGATAAAGGCGAAGTTTGTTTTTTATGGATACCATGTTGTAAGTAGGGGGACTGAAGCTGAGTGACATGGCTTAGACTTATACCGACGCCCCCGCTCCTCAAAGAGCGTGCTAGAAGAGGCTGTCTGAAGAGCCAGTCCACGCACTTAGACGACCGAGAGCGCCATAGAGATCTTGATGATAAGTATTAGTTCTAGAACAACTTCGTATTTCCTTCCAGATCGCCTCTGGACTGTCGATTCTATCATCATTTCATCGTCAGCACACGGGTCATGAGTCATGACTCCGCCGCAAGGGAGTAGGCATACATAGCTTTGGTCAGTGGGAAATTGTATTGTACTGTGAGGGACAGACGCAGACTGAAAAGATTCGCAAATCAGGAGGTGCAGGCGAGTAACCTTTGAACTTTGTGGGTTTGATCTCGGTATCCATTGACACTACCTCACTGAACGTATCGGAACGTCCAGATAGTAACGCAATCTGATTTTTGTCTTTGGCACAGAGCTCACAGAATTCATTGTCTATGCTACGCAAGTTGGTAGGATTATAGATCAGAAGTTCCTCATAGGATCCATATTTTCGTACGCAAGGATTTCGGTGGATTTAGTATATGTGCCTCTGAATCGACTAACATGGGTACTCAATCAGAAAAGTGACCATCGTGCTTGAGGCTGCCGGATGCGTAGGACGGAATACGATATACAGATGTTTTTGACTAGAAAGTCTTGGTATACTGAGTTTTGCCCGGGGGTTGGATGGATATGGAGTCTGGAATCTGAATGAATCGTGGCCGCCAAAAAAGACCAGGGAAGCAGTCGAACAGTAGGAAACTATCGGGCATTTAATTCTGCCACGAGTTGTTTATTGATGCAAGTGAAGATGGTTTATAACGGACTCTGCCAATGCAGGAGCAAGTTTCCATTTGCTGACTAATACTATTACCAATACTAATAACACTGCTCTCCAGTCACATGTTGCTCTGCCGTTTCCATCTGTACTGGTACTACGCTTCACAGGGTCGTTATTACTTCTCGGGCTCGCCAAAATACTACAAGGGCTTTTCTTCTGAAATTGATTGTTTTTAGATGACGTGCGAATGAGCCAATGGAGAATGTCGGTAAGAACGGCAGTATTCCCGACCATTTCTTATCTTTCCAACGTCTTTGTGCTGTTCATCAACTTCTAACTATGGACTATACACCAATAACCTCAACTATAGCTCTCAATGGTGCTATGTTTCACTATAGTATTTCGGGGCCACCAGCTGCTCCTTTGATTGTCGTACTTCACGGTGGACGTGGTATGGGGAGTCATGGCAGTGATTTCGCAGCGTTCCTCCCCCTGTCGGACCATTACCGGGTACTTGGATTCGACTTTCGTGGGCACGGATTGAGCTCTCTGACTCCACCATATACGTTTAAACAAATCGTGAATGATGTGGAGGCATTTAGGCAACAGTTTGTGAAGAGTGATGATGGCAAGTTCATTCTTCTGGGAGGTAGTTTCGGCGGATTCTTGGCACAACAGGTATGAACCCTTTCAATTCGAATCAAAAAGCGAACTAATACAGCATTGTAATTACAGTACGCAATCACGTATCCTGATCGCATATCTCACCTTATCCTCCGTGGAACTGCGCCCTCACATCACCGTAAGCTCACTGTCTCAAGTTTTACAATGTTCTGCAGCTAATAATTACATATTAACAGATGAAGCCAAAGCAATAGAAGTTCTTAAGGGTCGGCTCGGGAGAGCTACCAATGCGTCGATAGGAATGCTGCACAAAGTATTTTCTGCATTCGAGGACGATGAAGAGTTTAAGCTCGTCATGTTCGCTATGGCGCCGCTATACTCAGAGTCGTATGATCCAGACGCAGGGTTGAAGGGCAATAGGAAAACCATCTTCCGAGCTGAAACCCATAGTGAGTTCATCATTACGATCAATCATGACTGACGATGAGAACTTCAAATGAAAAAGACGCGTTGTATTCTGAACAAGAGAAATACTTCGACTATCGGGAGTCGTTACATACGATCACTGCGAAAACTTTGATAATCGTCGGCGAGTTCGACTGGATCTGTCCTCCAGGTAAGCCTTTTGTGTCGCTCCTCACTTTTGCACGTTGAGAACGAACATCATCATCGTAGACCAGTCGAAACTAATTGCAGAGGGAATCCCCAACTCCACGCTAGTAATCGTACCAAATGCAAATCATTCAGTGCACCACGAGAAGAATGTTTTGGTCCTAGAGCACATAAGGGCACATCTAATGTGAATGTTAGCCTGTCATTGGGAGTATTGCTCCACATGGTCTAGAGTGAGATGTAAAGTGTAGTCTGTTCTGTGATATGCGGGCTCACACGGGCGATGGTCCCAATCACATATCGCAAATTGAAGAACTATGGGTTACGGATACTGGCATACTACATACCCCAGATTCACGAGGTGCGCCGAGATTGCTCAATCTCTATCTTCGGTTAAACTACAAGGCCAGAGAATCTCGGCAGGTACACGCATAGCTATAATGTGACAATTACGCCCACTGACGGGAAATGCGTCTAGTAGTAAGATCTTATCAGGAACGCGTTCATCTGAGGAATTGCTTGAACGCTGCTTGGATCGAGTGGGGTGAGTGGTAGATGAAGAAGACGGACATTCGGTGCGTAGGGAATGCCCCCAAGCATAGATGGTTTATGAACCTTGAGAGTGAAGCTTCACCGCTGGCTGAGCTCAGAGGTGTCTCCAGAAGGCTCTGCTAGTACTACGCGACGACAAGATTTCCCTTGTGATCGGATGGACCCGAGTCCAGTTGCCACATCAATGATACCTTCTCATCCCCNATCATGCCTTCTTAGATTGGCCTCAGGCTTCAGTAGCTAGGAACCACATGCGCACCGATTCATGTGCTACTTGGCATTCTCTTCTATAAGCCCCATAAACGGTGCTCTTCGACGATCCTTGGGATTATTCTGGCGACCAGATGATATTGGGCTTATCCGTTTATAGGTTTCCTTGTTGTCCTGAGTCCTGACTGGGTCCTGGGGAATGATGAACATATCTGGTGATGTACTCTTCTGCCGAATTGCACGTATTTGAAATCCTTGGGAACGTGCAAGGTATAAAGGGCAGATATCAGACGCCTTGGGGCTGTCGAAGACTTCGTTCTTCCTCTTCCCCCGTTCACCTTTCGGCAAGAGTGCTTAAGCCATGTATTCACTTATTGCAACGATTGCTATTGGTCTATTTCCTCTTGTCCTTAAAGGTGTTTCGGGTGCTCCATCGGCGAAAGTCAAGAGAGAGGATTTTCCGGACTTCGTCTACACCTACGCTCCTTTAACTCACTTCCATTCTGATGAAGGATGGTGGTCTTCAAATGTTGCCACTCATTTAGAGCATGTTTCTCCACAGGTAATACTTGCGTTCTTTCATGCTCATAGCGCTCGTACTTACCAGAGGTCCAGATCGACTTCATCAACATTGCCGACTCCGTCGATTTAGCCACTCTCAACTCTGTATCGACGGATGCTTGGTTGACCTCTCGAGATAATCCTGTATCCAATCCTGCTTGGCTCCTGTCGACGGAGAACAAGCCAGATGCGAACCGACACAGTTCTGCTCCTGCCACTATCATTTGCGTCGAGAAACCTGGAGGAATTCTCGATGCCTTCTACTTCTACTTTTACTCGTACAACCACGGTCCTGCGCTACTCGGTATCCACTGGGGCAACCACGTCGGAGACTGGGAGCATACTATGGTCCGATTTGTGAATGGAGTCCCGCAGAACGTCTACCTCTCTGCTCACTCCGGGGGATATGCGTATACATACAATGCGGTGGAGAAAATAGACGGACGGCCTGTCACATACATCGCAACCGGATCGCATGCGAACTATGCCACTGCTGGAAGACAAGACTATCTGCCTTTCCTTCCATTCGGTATGTTCAGTTCTCTCCAATCGTCTCTTCACATGGTGCTTAGTTTTCAATAGGGATTCTCTCCGATTATACAAATGCAGGTCCATTGTGGGACGTGACCCAAAACTTCCGTGGATACTGTTGAGTTCTTCTATTGATGCCTTATCTGGCTTCCTTTCTAAACGTGCGCGTAGGGTTTGACGCATCTTCACGAACGTTCACTGCCGCCTCAGGAGCTGGAACTGGTGGCCAACAACAGGCCTCTGAGTCTGCGGACTGGTTGTACTGGCTGGGAAAATGGGGAGACGAAAAGTACCCCAACAGTGACCCCAGACAGGCGTGTCCGTTCAATATCGAATGCATATTTGTTGGTGGTCCTACCGGTACGTGGACTCGCACCATCTACTCATGATTTTTGACTGAGAGAGCTTCCTTCGTGCTTATCAGGCCCATTGGACAAGAATCTTGGCCGTACGGCAGTCTGTCAAGACGAGAGCGACTGTGATATCAACAACGACGTTGGCGTGTNGAGATTCACTTCGGAGGACTTGGACGCTGCAGGATCGATGAATGTTACTGAAGCAACACTGGAGGAGCTTCAGAACTTGATCAAGTTTGTAGTATAACATCTGCATCGAGACCGCACGATTCCTTTAATATGACCTAATGAATCCCCGCAACTTGAAATTTTTTGTACATCAAGTGTATATTGTTAGGGCTTTGACAACTTCCTTGATCTTGAGTTCGATCTAGTCTTTCCGTTATCGAGTGAATGGTGCTTGTAACTATAAGTAACATTAACAGTTTCGGGGCTTGATAGAATGCAAAGAAATTGCCACAACTGTCGCCAAAGCTCTAATTTAAACGCCTCAGCGGATTTCGGGCCGTGCGATCCTTCTCTCCTCTTTACGTCCATATGATGATAAGGATGGTTCTTTCCAGCTTCCCCCACGGTCTATACTCAACTCCAAAAGCTAACCTGTCTTGAAGTCATGAACGTGGTCTATACATTCGTCGGGCTAGCTACTTTGGTTCTCGCGACAATTCAGGATTCGCAGCATGTCATGGAGGGCGGTAAATGTGTTCATGTCGAAGAGCCATATCGGCAAGGCCAGCTCGACCATTCCCAACATGTTTTCGACCAGAAATACGAAGATAAAACCAGTGGAAATTTTGCGGAAAGCCCCCCACTTGAGATGCATCCTCTAGTAGTTTCTGGACCGTCTGAGAATCGAGTGGATTTGGTGTTCTTTTCTGACGGCTGTGAGTCTCTTTTGGAATCTAATAGAGACTACTTATTAAAGTGGCTGGTATAGACCTTGAGGAGGAGAAAAACAAGTTCGTCGAAGATGCGCGTCGACTTGCCGAAGACATCTCTGGGAACCAGACATTCAATACCGTTAAACCATTGCTCAACTTTTGGGCGGCGTTTACGCCAAGTGAAGAGGTCATGCTCTTTCAAATGTCCACGAACGCTCACTCATATCTCAGCATTGTAGAGTGGCGTTGGCGTTGGCGGTGTCCCCAAGAAGTGCGCAGAGGAGCCCATACCATAACTCGATATTGAACTTACTGGCATTTGCCTAGAACACCATTTGGCTTGTATCGAGATGGAACGGAGCTTCGTGGAGTATACTATGCCTATCCGGAAGTCGCAGAAGCAGCGTGCAACTCCTTGGGAGAACAGTGTGACTATCCTATCCTGCTTGGTTGAGTTTGATCTACTTTCTAATCCCACTACGAAGCTGACAATATCACATACAGGGAATGATCCTTTGTATGGTGGTGAGGAACCCAGACTACCTTAATCCTGTTGTGTAATCACTGACCTTCACCAGGCCTGGGGGGACGATACACGTATGTTTCCAACTTACTGGAGAATGCCCATTCTGATGCCCGTTCTAATTCATGAACTCTATAGTGTCATCACATCCTCACTTGCTAACGGACCTTTGGTTCTTCGTCATGAGCTTGGACATTCCATTATCAATGTCGGCGAGGAGTATGATGGCGGCTTCGCATACTTTGGAGTGAATGCCTTCCACAACCTGAGCGAGGGCATCCCTTGGGCCCATTGGTTATCTTCCCCTCAAGTAGGTGAAGATATTAGGGTGGAGCGTTCCGTTATGCCCATGCAAGTTTATGCATGGATGATGCTCAACGCCTCTTCGGCATGGTCACAAACCTTTCAATCTTCGGGAGCATATTCACGCCATGTCGTCAGATGTTCCATATCTGGGGTGCCTAGCAAAGACGACTTGAGGGTGGAGTTGGACGGTGTCGATCTTGGGTGGGAGCCAAAACAAGACATCGGACTAGACCGATGGCATTATGATTTCCATGTGAATACAAGTCTGAGCAAAGGATTGCACGAAGTAAAGTTCACTCTACTGAACTCAAAGCTGGAGGGTGTCGCACAGATGTGCAGCGCCGAGATTATGGAATTTGGTGACGAGTCAGAGTGAGCAAGAGGGTATTCTAGTGACAAGGAAAGCCTTGAGTGCTGATGATGATTCTTCTAGATTTATCTCAAGTCCAGGACACTATGGTGTCTACCCTACGTAAGTCTGTCCGGGCGTTCCAGTCAAGCATTTCTAACTCGCCGAACGATTAAACGATTAGGTTCTCAGACCAAAACGAAACAAGCTACCGTCCCACGAATGAAGACTGTCTCATGCGGATCGTGACAACTCCAAATTTCTGCAAAGTCTGCGTCGAAGGACTTTGGTACTCTCTTCTGCGACGCGTCAATCTCATTGATAGCCTTGTCGAGTCATGTATCCCAAACACAGAGACGAAATTACTCACTCTCACTCTTGTTCCGCTTGCACAATTTCGTGAAGTTGCTATAGACGTGAACGAGAGTATTTCTATTACTTGGACAAAAGATGGGCAACTCTTAGGGGACTTCACGGATAAATTAGAAGTAGAGATGGTCGGAGAAGATGCGTTAGGAACGTACGTCGTGGATATCAAGTATCTGACAGAGGAGATCAGGTTGGATAAAGAAGGGCTAACCGAAGATAGGATTATATACAATGTGTTTAACTTGTGTAGTATATCATAAGCTTCGGCTGCTTTCTAGCTTCTTGATTCTGAAGGTCGCACATAGTATGCAGTGCATTTGAATGATGCATCGTAAGTAGGGAACGTAGTAAGCTTGATATGGATCAAGAGCACACCAAAAAAGGCCCTGCAAGTTGCCCCATGGCTAAGTTGGTTACAGCGTCCGACTGTTATTCAATCTTCATTGGACTGCAAATCGGAAGGTCGTGAGTTCGAGCCTCACTGGGGCAGATATGGCGACTACTTCACTCTGCTTTTTGTACTTCATCCCAAAGAACTCCTTATACATCTATGCCTATATACCCTATATCGTCCTTGGTCCTGTCCAAAACAGCTTGGGTTTTTGGGTATCCAAGTTGTGATGGTGCAGAGTTGGCATAGGGGTGGGCATATACCACAGTATCAAGTATGCTTCTCTTTTCTCTTGCTAACAAGCCTTGATCATTCGTCTAAACTCTACTTATACAAATTCGTCACACGAGAATTTATGTTTACCACTAGAGCCAGCTAGAGGGTTGCTCCTGTAGGGATCATGCTCTTGATGACCTGAGTAGGATGTGTAATTTCATAGATCTCAAACTGTGCAATGCAGCCTATAAAGAGAAAGGGATATTTCAGCTCATCAGGTCTCCTGACAAGTAACTCGCACCCCTGTGTAGTCAAGGTCCAAGTATGTTTGAGTTTGTATATACATGATGTGTTTATCCTATTTGCCCGAACAGATAAAGTATTGAAATAATTAATTAATCCCCTCCGCTGAAGTAAAACTAGAATCCTCGGTAAGGCCGCAACGTTGGACTATGCGGAGGAGACATACTCTGCGGAAAGTATGATGCTGTCGTAGGACTGGCCAAACTCCCAGGAAGGTATAACGGAATTGTAGGAATAAGTTCAAAGACGTGACGGCTGACTGCTCTTGGCATCCCTGAAGGCTCGTGCTATCCATTACGCCATGAACTCTTGCCTCCTGCTCATCAGCACCGGTGACATTGTTCGGAGCCCCTCGTCCATCCCAAAGGCAATGGACGTCGTTTCCTGGGATGATTTGTGCAAGGCGTCCTGTTTGAACGTGTCGTATTTCGATGAAACGGGTGTCAAAGAGGAGGATGTAAGGTTGATGGTGGGCAACACGCTCGGCAGTCCCTTCCCATTCAATTGTACCGGATTCACGGTTGGGATCTCCATGCTTGTTGACAAAAACACCGAATTCTGTGGAGGGTACATAAGTATATGCCGGAATTGAACAAATGAACGATCATAGTACCGTCATAGACCAACAAAAATTCATCTTCGTCCGATTTAAACATTCCCAAAGGTTTGCAGGATTCACACCGTTTAGCAAGTGTTGCGTGTCGGGGATCTTCTTTCTGAGGTATTGTGACGCTCTTGTAACTGACGCACATAGCCTTCGTCAGCCCGCTCTCTAGGTCTCCAAAACAGAGAAAACAACTCACTCGACTAGATCCATAATTTCAAACCCTCGTGTACACAGAATAGCAATTTTGGCTTTGAGGAAGATCAAGTCATAAGACTCAGATGGCAGGAAGAATTCTCTGTAACTCCTGAACCATTCCGATTTGGGTGAACGGAAACCAAGACGAGTTCCAAATCCTCCAGGAGCCTTCGACCGTTCATTGATCTTGTCTGTGACAGGTTCAACAACATGGAAGATGCTATCCAGCTGAGACCAAACATTAGTATTTCCACGATGACCACCTTGAAGATAAACATACTCCTTTCTTCTTCATGTATATAACCAGCGTCCTTCCTGCCAAGCACCCAACACTGAAGAATTGTACATCCTTGTTCCCATTCAGCTTTTGAGGGGTCACCGAGGAATGGACGCTCTGAGGTGATGAAGGTACAAGTGCCTCGATATGGTATGCGAAAAGAGACTGATGCACAGAGGTTAGCGAGATGGGGAAAATTAGTGAGATCCTATACCTTGTCAGCCAGCACGAGGAAGATGCCAAATTCCTCAAGCATAGCACATTGAGTGACCATCTTGAGGTGCAACACGCGACGCATGGCTAGTGAAATTATTAACATAGGGTTGGAAGGAGGACAGAAAACAATTCACATCTGGAATCATGCCTAAACCCAATCCAAACGCCCTCAGCACATCCAACAGCAACAAGACCTCTTCCGTCAGCGGTATCTGTGGATGGCCATTACTTCGATTGCTATACGGTATCACAAATAGACTTACTGAAAGGGACGCTGCAGGTGACCTTACCAGTGAGAGTACTTGTTTCACTCCATGCTGGCGGGCTCCCGGCAGTCATCAATCGAGGAACCAAAAACGTATCGGTGCTCAATGTCTCAATTTCGAAAACCTTGTTGTTATCCTGCACCGCTTCTCTCAAACCCTTTGCCTCCTCCAATTTCTGCTTCCAATCTTTGCGTAGTTGTGCCGATTCTGCATACAATATATAAGATCCCCCCATTCGACCATTATGGTAGAACGAGATAGGAAAGACGGAACGAGAGTCCTCTGTTGAAGGAGACGCTAATGAAGAGGGATCGCTAGCGGAAGGATGGCTGCTGCTAGGGCGGTCACCGCGCAGGTTAATGGTGCGTAGAAGACCAGTCGAGCGTTGCATAGGAGGGTCATCGAAGGAGTTTTTGGAGAGATGCAGAAGGTCGAGTGGGATGGGCTACACATGCTTCTCAGGATCAAGATCGTTCACATGGAAGGATGAAACGGCCTCACACGACGGCTGATATGATACTTCGTGATGTTGTCTCTCTCCCTCGACTTCGTCATTACCACTGAGAGGATAATACCTATCATTATAGCCCACGAGAGTACGGAGAAAAAACTTACGGTAATTGTCAAACAGAAGAACAAACAGCTCAGTCCAACTTCCATTAATGCCTGTATCCTGTCGAAGGAGCTTTCCTGAAAATATCAACGATCGGTTCTCATCTAAGAGATCCATATCCTGTGCGGGTTTCATGAGGAAGATCATCCAGATGCAGATGTGAACAACTGACAAAGTATTCTCCAGGCTTGAAAATGATACTAGAGTTGTATGACCAGACCTCGACCTTGGATTTGGTTGAGGAAATTCCAGCATCTGTATCCTTCCCAAGTGCCCTCAGCACCTCCATGCATTGGGGTATCTCATCCCGATCCTCGTGTCCAGGAGGAGTTTCGTCCAAGATACTCTTCAACAGTAATCCATATCGCAACAGTCTTGGAATTGGCCGATTGACGAAGCTCTTCAAATCCAGCCGGTGTGCATCAGGATGTCTGATAGCTTGCTCGACAAAAGTCTTGAAAGAGAGGTTATTGGCCATCTCCTCAACGATACGGTACTCTGCAATGGGGTAATTGGGCACGTACTCCATGTACGCGTCRCGGAAGTTCAGCGCAGCGTCAAAAATAGCTGCGGTAACGCTGGGGATGACGGGATGTTGTTCCATCTGAATCTCTTGAAGTTTGTCGAGAAGCTTACGGTGATGGGCATGTAGCTCTCCGAAATTATGGAACACATCCGTGATAAATTGGTCCAAGCGGTGGGGTGCAATGACTGGTGGAACCTCGCTGCGCAAGCGTTGCACAAACAGCTGTAGGCGAGTTTTTTAGTTACAGAAACAAAGAGCAAGATATCATACAGACGTACTGTACCCATCGTTTCCAGATCCCGCACATAAGCCATCTCTCCCGTGATCAGCTCGAAAATGATGCTATAATCACATCCCACCGTCAAAACTTGCGTCGCCTTCATAAATCCAGACCAAGCACTCACTTTTGCCGTTTTTGCTCCTTCTTCGGTATTCTTTGTAATACATCCTTCGGAACCAGATCGTTCCAGGACCATTTTCCAGGAGCCCCTCTCCCCATAGCCGTTTGCAATGTCCTCAATTGTGCTACAGTCTGCAAGTTCTTGATGCTACCAATAGCTGCGACCAAAAACTCTCCATCAGGATTGCCTTCTTCCGTCTCGTGCAAGATAGCCTCCAAGAGTACAGGGTACTTTTGCAGGTGCTCTGAAGGCCGGTTCAGGTAATGCTTCAGATCTAACCGTACCGTGTCTCCTGGCCGACCTGTATGTCGGGAACATTCCTAAACCAGGCGAATGAAAAGGGGGAAACAAAGAGGGCATTTGAACGCACTTGGATAAAAAGCCGAAACTCCGGGTTACTCTCCAGCTCCTCCTTCATCCTTCTCTCCGCCAACGGGTGATGTCCAATATAGATTGGATACGAGTACCGGAACTCTGTAGCGGAGTCGAGGAAGATGTCACCGACCCGTTGGATGACGGGATTTTGTTCTCTCTGTCGGACATAGAGGACCTCCAATAGACGTTTATTACACTCCCGCAAGTCCAGTATATTCCCAAAAACATCGTCGATGAACTCATCAACACGCTCTCGTGGAATAATGGGAGGGTCAGCGAAACGTATAGGGTGTATGAATATCGTCTCGACGAGATCCAAGTCTTCTAGATATTGCTCTTCCTTGCTTATCAGTTTGCGTATGATTCTGCGAGAATTTGTTTAGCAAGGATAAGGATACCAGTATTGAATCTTACGTCTGCCGAGCGATCTCACTCTCAGGAAGGCTATCCAACACTTCCTTTGGCACCGTCTCCGCCCATGATGAAGTCGCCGACTTCGAAGTTTCCTCCACCATTATACTCGAGTTCACTATTGCGTCCCCATTCCTTGGACATCTCGGTGCATAGCACACCCCGCCTTCTCCGCAACAGGGGGAATAACATTTCGTGAGGGTCACGACAACGCCTGTGGGCAGTTCTTCCCTTACAACAGGGATGTCCGATGGACCATCTTGTTCGTCCAAGAACATGTACACTTCCTCGACACCATCCTGGAGAACTCTTCCTCCCCATTCGACCTCGTAGAAGAACAGCTGACTTTGCAGACTGCGCGCGACTTGGACAGCTGCCCGCCGGTCGTTGGTGGAAAGGCCATGGTTGATTGCAAGTTCTCTTTGAATAAGAGAGTGAATCGTCGACTGTGTGTCATATTTGAGCGAACGAAACAGGAAAAAANGAAACGGCATACCCACCACAATGTCTTTTCCTGTAAACGCTCGAGGATATGGTATACTCCCCTTCACATGCGTCCCTCTCGGCACCTTATCCCTCAACTGCACTGCAATATGTGATAACAACGAGAAATCAATGAAACGGCTTTCATCGGGTTCGTAAGCCTCTTCCCAGTATTCTGCGTCGGGATCTTGATCATCTTCACGCAACTCGAGAGGACCCCGGGTCACCTCTGCGAGGAGGTCGCTCGGTCTTCTGCTGATCTGCGAACCACTGGTGCCCGTTTGTCCACCGCCGAAAGAAAAGTAGTGGTCTGTAGCGGACGTTTCGGCGGAGTCAACGCGATGCAATCCTGATGGTCCAGCCACTGGGTAGTACTGATTTGAAGAGCTAGAATCATAGGAGAGTGGTTCATCGTATTCTAGCACTAGAATCATTGTGAGTGAAATGAAGTTCGTGACTTCAAGACATACTGACCGCGGGGTTCCGCAGAGGTAGCTGCGGGATACGCTCTTGGGTCTTCCATAATCTGAGGGGAGCTCACCATCGTCCCAGACGATAGAAACTGCTCTGGAGTATGTCCATTGATCTGAGAGTGCCCAGGGGTGGTGGGAGCTTGCGCACCGGGTGGCCGGTACGAATCATTTCGTGAGAAGCCATTAGCCATTCCAGCATAGTATTCTGCATCCTCTCGAAATGGTGAAGGGTAAGGAGATGCTGAACTGGGAGTTAGAGGCAGTCTTCTAGAAGTGTTAGTTTCTCCAGAATCACGTCGGTCTGTGGTTTCCGTAATCAGAGTGGGCGGTGGRGGCGGWGGTGGAATGGATCCAGGGGTTGGCGGTAAAGGCCTTGAACGAATTCTAGTGGACGAGGGCGCTTGTGGTGGTAGGGGTGGTGGTGGTCCGGGTAGCTGCATATCTAGCAGGGAATATTGATGAGAGCGTAATGAACATAGTTTATAGTGCACCCACTAATGACATTAGGACTCGCTGGTGAAACTATAGTCAATGGGGGTTCATTATCTGCGTGTATCCCATTGGGCTCCACGTAGCATCTCCATACTATATTATGCAGTTCATTAAGTTCTATCTCGGTAGGTGAGCCGTAGACGTCGGGCTTCATCTCAAATTGCCAACGTTGTGAATGATTGGAATCCAGATCATCCGCCTAGTAAATTGCCGTCCTGATTGCCAAGTACAGTCCCGACAGCGGTTATTTCTTGAAATAAAGATAGTTATTCGACTAGATGACAAGGTCCCAAGTCGTATATGGTAGTTAGCAGGCAAGAACGAAACGGGAACCTGAGCAAGGCGGCCCGCTTTGATGTCACTCAAACTACCAGTTAGTTACCCGTGGCTACGCTACAGATCGTGAACATCAACAGTTTTAATCACTCAGATGYGTTCAGCCNTTAGTGATTATAGCCTAATTTCCTCTAATATATTTAACATTAAAGATAGCATGATCATATGTACCAACCTATGTGGGGGTCCATTGCCATGGCTAAAGAAATATGAGGAGCGGTAGGAGATATCCTATATTCTGATTCCTTCTTTATTTCAGTTGAAGAGCAGTCGTTAGAGTACGTGATACTTGATTACTTCCCATACTATAGTTCCGGACAATTAATATATCCCTACCCTTTCAATCATAGGTAGATTATCTATATAACAAACAGGCACGTATGCTTAGAGTGCCACTCTGCACCATCACTACTCAGATACCCAGAACCCAAGCTGTTTTCTTACAGGACTTAGAGCAATCTATGGTGTATAGATCTATAGGGAGCCTCAGTCGTCAACAATCTCTTGGACTGAAATCATTCGCACGTGTGACAATGACTTGGGAGAGTCGGCAATAGCACATTTACAGCCTAAAAAGAACAAGCATCGACTAACTACGACAGGGTGAGTACAATCACNTAAGAGGGTGGTGGTGGAGGGGAGGCGCATCCCCACTCGGCGGCGCAGGAGCACCGCCAGCGGCAGCTTGAGGATAGTATTGAGCATATTGTTGTGTTGCCCATTCTTTGAATTGGTCTGAGTTAACATCGTATCCATACGCAGCCCTGGAATGAAGAAGTTATATTGAGAGGCAATAAGAGAGAGTAATGAAATGGATGAACTTACCAGGATGCTAAGAACACATCATACGTAGGAATTTGTGCTTGCTCGCCTCCTGATGGAGGTGGTGGGGCTTCTCCGCCTGGAGGAGGAGGTTGGTCGGGAGGCGGAGGAGGAGCACCAGAAGGAGGCGGAGGTGCATAGCCCTTGAAACAGGTATTTGGTGAGAAATTATAGCGAAAGCTAAACAAACATGTACCTGCATGGCGCTGTATGCAGCGTACTGGGCCTGAGCTTGGTGAAGCTCTTGCTGTTGGTGCTGCAGAATAGTCTGCATCTTTGCATGTTCTGACCGTACGACGAGAAGAAGATCTTCCGTTAGTACTTTTGCCCGTGCAACTTGGGATTCTTCTGGGCCTCTATTCGTTTCGGTTTGTGTCAGTAATAATCAGGCTGGAGATGTAGTGTATACACTGACGTGATATGGATATACAACGGCTCTTTTCCCTCCTCTCCGGTTTCTTGGTCAATGAAACCCGAACCAATACCCTTGATCTGCACACGGGTGCCAGTTTCTTGTTGGATATATTTGACGAACGAACCAGATGGACCGACTACTTTGGCTCGAACGTTGAAGTTTCGGATTGTCTCCAATCCAACCGGTAACTTCTCTTCTGGCCATTTTCTCTAAAATCCCGAACGATTTGAACAAGAGAACAAAAAANGAAGAAATCCAAGCACACGCACTTTCTCTCTCATCCTGTCCTTCTTATCCTCAACCAAACTTCCTAGATCAATGGATATAAGTTCATTGACTTTATCAATAGCCTTGTTGAGTTGTTCTTGTGTATGTGCCATGATATGCAGATACAATGGCGGATCCTTTTCCGTCGCCTTCGACCGGTCGGGATACCATACTCCCTTCGTGCTGACACTAGCCCCCGTATCGTCATTAATTTGCTGCTGGGTCGAGCCCTTTGTGAGCATATATCTGTTCCGAACATCGTTGATATCAATATCCTTCGTAAACTCCCCATCCCCGACCCCAGCTCCGCCAGCAAACTGGGCTGCAATTTTGGCTGCAATGGCTGCAGCTGCAGCTGCAGCATCGGTTGCTTCTTTCCCTCCCTCAGTCGGAGCGGCAGATGAGGATGCTGGACCAGGTTGGTCCCATTTTCTTTTGGACGACATCGAAGTGTTGAGGAAGGACGGTATGGGACGAGGTAATATGAATTAGGAAACAATCGCGGCGTGCTCTTCTGCCTGATTTGCATTGTTAAATCTATGAGACTTTATTGTATGCCCCATGGCTAAGTTGGTTACAGCGTCCGACTGTTATATAAGACGAGAGTTGAAAAGCTCTAGGCAATCGGAAGGTCGTGAGTTCGAGCCTCACTGGGGCAGCATCACGTCATCTTTTTCACAGAATAATATCCCCACATTCAGTTAAGCGCGAGTGTGCTATATATTCTAACGAACTACGTTTTTAATACGATCGTGTACATATTAGTTATTCCAGCGGTTCGAGCTTTGGTCTCGAGGTTGAAAAATGTTGATGTAAGGTAAGGCTCTATTAACAGAGGAGATTGCGAAATAAGATCCATCGCCGATTACTCTGGTATTCTCAGTCAACTCTACGGAGGTGGGACATTCGACCCAACGAACGGAAAAGAATTACAGAGCTAACAGGTCATTATTAGTTTCGTCCGCTTGTATAACAAGAAGAAACCCCAAGTCCTCTAAGAATGATTGATAGGGGTGTGAATGCGCAACTTGTTCAATCCTTGCGTCCTGACTTCCAGGAGATCAAAATAAGGTTCATATATATGGAGTAGATATTGCCCTTCCTTCAAGGTACGGTATTCAATCAGCGTATGTACTCATATTGATCATTACAAGGCAAGGCAAGAGTGTAAATTCCATGGCTCGCTGTCAAGCCAGCTACTTCTCAAATTCATCCAAAAGTCTTTGGGAGTTGAAGAAATCTGTCTTGTCCATGTCCCAATCTAGTGGTTATGCATGACTGAGAATCGTCAATCGTCCAGTCCATTTAGGCAGGACTTACCATCATCAATCACCGTAATGTTGCCTCTTTGTAGGAAAAGAACTTTTGGCGATGTCGCATCATATTGGGGCCATTCCTCTGCAAAACAATACTGAGCACTACGATATAAGGATCGGTGTCTGAGCACTGACCTCCGGGATTTAAATCATTAACAAAGTTAATATAGAACCCCATGTATTGTTGTGAAAACTCGATCTCGGCCTCTGGAGGCGCAGTTCCCAGCAGTAAAGCCAACTCCGCTGAATGAGAAACTATTACAAATTTTCTCAGTTTATAGGAGCAAAAAAAAATCGACGAAATAGGTCACCTCCTAGGATAGGATCGTTTCCCGGTCTAAATTCAGCGAAATAGTATGTCCACGTGGGCTGTAAGGATGCAGCTTGCCGAAACCATAATCTCCTTGGTGCAAGGAAAAATGCATCGCCGTAGAATGCTGTCGCTCGGTCATATAACGAGTCCCCTGTGTTGAAGGTATTATAGGGTCCTCCGAAATTGGGGGTGTCTTCGGGATAGAGGTTAATCAAGTCATCGAGCGTCGAGCTAGACAGGGTGTTGTTGTCGATGAGCAAGGCACGGATGTAATCTTGAAGAGCTTGAGCTTGAGCTGCACCAGTAAGGTTCTGTTGCCGCAGAGGTGTCGCAAACGTTTTTCCTTCATTAAGCTGCGATTGTCATCAGTAGAAGCAAACACGGATACCATCAACACCAACATTGGTTCCGCCGAGCCATGGGACATGTAGAAATTGTCCTGTTTGAATCCTTTTAGACGCACGCATGGGCATGAAACTTCCGTCTGGACCGACAGCGGGCTCCCATAGCTGGGTATGCAAGGTACTACTTATCATGGTATTGCTGATGTTGAGCAGCATCTATTAGGTGGGCCTATGATCAACACAAGGAAGACCCGAAGACMCTGCACCAGACATACCTCATAAGGGACGTTTCGCAGACATTCAATGATGTCACCAGCACCTGAACAGTTGGCAGAGTCTAAGAGACGAGCAAATGGCTGTCCTTCCTTATCATAGTTTCGGGCCTCAGGAGTGTTTTTGCTGGACATGCTTTATCAGTCCCAATCCTCGTCAACATGGGAACTACATACAATGGTCCCGTTGAGGAGTCGCCAATAGCAGCATGGAAGAGTGTTCGGTTTGATGGGAAAATCAAATGCGACTGAACACCGCCAGCACCAGCCGATTGCCCCCACAGCGTAACCTATATGAGGAAAGGGTCTTTAGAGAGCCATTTCTTAGTTACAATCATTCGACGAACTTTATTGGGGTCCCCGCCAAAGGCAGCAATATTGTCTTGAATAAATTCAAATGCTAGCCTCTGGTCCAATAATCCAGCATTGAGGTCCTCTGCAGGTACACTTCCACTCGCAAGCTGAAAAANGCATTTCGGTTAGGAAAGAGAAAGATCCCGGCTTTGATTGCTGCTTACAAAACCAAAGGTATTAAGACGATAATTGCTTTATTCAAAAAGTGAGTACAACCGAAAAGGAGTCGGGATAAGAATACTGTACATAGACACAAAGATGATCGGCTTCCCAATGGTAACGCTGTAGTCCAACAAACCTAGATACCATTCGAATCGTCAGCCTGAGAGAATCAGGTGTTCTGTAACGTCGTACGTGTTGGCTCGCGACCTGGATGAGATCCGGAACTAACATGGTTCCGTTTGAGCCTAGTAAGTATATGTTGTACGATATATATCAAAATCGTACCCTGTGGTGAAAGCGCCTCCCTGGATTGCATGGGAACAATGGGAACGGGAGTAGCAACCAGAAGTTATGCGCTCACATGGACCCATATCAGTACCGGAAGACTGCTCTCTGTAGTTGTGCCTTTGGGTCTCCAAACCTTCAACCAGTCAGTTCTAATAGGAAAGATCGGTCTGAATCCAACGTACATTCAGATACAAGCAATCCTCCCCAATATCAGCACCCAAGGACAAGGATGGTGGCTGAGGACAAGCAAGTCCGAACTTGGTTGCATTCTTCACTTCCACCGACTGCGTCGTCAAAGGCACCGGGGCTTTGAACCTTAGACTACCCAGAGGTGGTTCTGCATATGGAATACCTAGCCATTTTTCTATACTACCGTTTGTAGCGATGCCTCGAAAGATCCCCGTAGTGAGCTTAACATCGAGGGATGCGGATGCCG
>LBLO01000466.1:0-24635 GCA_004354395.1 Chondrostereum purpureum | reverse complement strand
CGCATCGTAATAGTTTGAGAAGTGGTAACGAAGGGTCGGTGAACGAAAGGCTGGTCTGTAAGCTGGATAGGAAGAGAGCGAACGGATGGAGACTTTCGCTCATCCAAGGGTCACCTTTATACCCTGGCGTGTACAGCGCATTGCCGGGAGAAGACCCTCGGTGTACATAAAATTGAGGCAGAGGGAGGGAATGTTTTCTTCGGCAAATATGCAAAGCGACCGTTCGCCCCATTTTACCCATATGTACATTGTATGTACATATGTTTTTGGACGTTGTTTCAAGCAGCCACACTGATACGGATCTCACCTTGAAATTTGTAGCAGTAGTGCAAACAGGTTTTGAATTCAATACACACAGTTATCGTTGGAATACAAGCTTGTCGTTCGCTTGCTTCAAGCTTCTCCGCAGGCTTCGCCCAGTTGTCGTGCCATTCATACACTCCTCTGCACGTAGCCCCAAGACGTCTCCCCAGGTAAATGAGTACATAGTGTGTGAATTTTGCCGAGCTTTATAACCAATATGCTGCGCCAATTGAAGGTGTTCAACGTTCAACTTTGGACTCAGCATCTGATACTGACAAGTAGCCCGGAGTAGTATCACGTGTAGAGACACGGCACCTAGGTCCTACAAGGACCTACACGTTGATCATCATGCCGCCGCCCGCGGATATTACGGCCGGCTGTTGCCCTTGATCTCCAGCTCTCACCTGTACATAATGATATTGACTACTGCTACTTAGGAGACTTACTCTGAAGACGATTCATGGCTTGTTCCTTGCTCATTCACCAGACCATTCAACTGAGTATCTCCGGAACCTGTTTCAAGTTGAACGAGGATCAATGGACCNGCTATGTATGCCATCGGACATCCGCTGCGGTGACGACTAGGCCAAAGATACTTGACAGATAACTAAAGAAATCCAGAAGGTGGGCACCATAACAGTGGCTCATGCAAGAACGAAACGTTCCATCCGCATTCTGTGTACAAAGATAACGGTCTATTTGGAAATTGGAACAAAACTTGGTTTCGAAACCGCCGACTGATCAACCAATTACGGTCGAGCTTTAGGACTTTGGCGCGGCCTCAAATATACTGTGTTCTCATGGATGGCTCGCTACAACGGAAGCCATATTCTTGAATCTGCGAATTGGAATGACTTTGTAAAATTGCTGTTCAATTATTGGTCGATATCTAGCATTTCAACCTCAATGATCATATTCATTGCACGAATTCCATCTCAACGCAGGCTGGCTTCATATACTCTTTGTGAGACCTTGGAGATGCGTGCCATTCTCAAGCTTATCAGGCAGATTTCCGATGGCTCCCACATGATGGAAAGTTCTGTAGCAAGATTTAATCTACGCACACCATATCCTTCCGCCTTACGACGGAACCGAAGCGACTTTCTGTATAAATGGGCTCTGTATGCCCCGGACCATGTTCACCACCTCCTTCGCCCCTTTGACGCTAATGCATTTCTTCCTATTCTTTCCCATCTTGGCTTCACTTATCGTTGCGTCAGCAATGCCTACTCCGCCTCTTACCCACAACGAAGCCCGTGGCCTACTTCCTTTACTAGGCCTTCTGGATGATCCTGCTCCGCCCACCCCGCCTCCTGAGCCCGATACCCACAACCAAGCCTCTGGCCCAAGGCCTGAYTTTTGGAGGTCACAGACGGGATATCGCTAAACGTACCGATCCAAGTGATATTATCTCTCCCCTCCAAAAATGTGAGCCTTACTTTGTTGCTCTGGGGTTTAATTCCTCTCCGCCTCAGCCATAGGCCTCCTAACGATTTCCCTCCCTTGAAAGATGCTATTATCGATGCCAAAGAAAGCACCACCCTCGAGTTCTGTGCCAGGATTCAGGCTGCTATCGTTGATATTAAGCTGTTATTCCGACGGCGCCCAAACTGATGCTGAAGTTGTTGGCACAGTGGGACGTGATGAAGTCTACTATGCCATCGCTCATCCCGTTATCGTATGTTAACTGGTCGTCATTTATCCACCCGTCCCAAGTCTGAGCAGCCGACAGTTCTCCTTTCTGCGGTCTCTGACCTTCTCTTTCCTCTCTTGGTTGAGGCTTTTTGACCAGTCGGTGCTATCGACTGCTGGAAAACTTCGCGAATTGCAGTTGCTGCGCACTGAAACTTGAAAGCGATCGTCACTTAGCAATGTTTTTTATCCTCTTTATCCACCAGATTGCATCAGTATGCTATGCATCCACGAGTTGCTAGTACATATAAAACTACACAATCATTTACAAAAAAACTTGCTACATCTACAAGTAGTCGGTCATTACTCCCCCCTTCCTTTGATGTTACAGGAGAATGTCACAATTATTCTAACACTAGTCTCAGTATTTTCTGCAGATATCCCACCGTGTACGATATATATCTATCCTTGTTGTTATCTTCGCCAGTTCCCAGTTGCCATCACGTCAAGCGGCTGGATTGGTCTCTTTCGTGGATCCTTTGTTTTCTCGGTAGTCTGTGGAAGTCTTAGAGCTTCCCACGATGGGTTGTCGAATATAGATGGTGTGGTGCATGGTGTTTGTAGGGGAGTGGGTTCGCATTGGGAAGGAAGTTGTAAATCTATGGCCGGATAATGAGGATYGTAAGGCAGGGGTGGGAGCGCAGAGGCGGTGGAAGGCGGTTCTGTAGGCTGTTTCACGATCTTTTTGAAGTCTGGTAATCGTTTCGCCGCCRATTGAGGGGGGAAAGGTGGARGGTGAGAGGTTTGAGAGGAGTCAGAGGATGAAGGTCGAGTTGGGTCTCTATGTTTACTGCTACTAGGTTGCGGTGTTAGAGTGAGAGAGCTTTGAGTGGCAGCGGTATTTACAGTAGATCGACGAGCAGGAAGTCGCTTCTTGGGCGGTGAAGAGGATGCCAGAGAAGATGTTCCTATGCTCGCAGAGCTCGATACCATCGATGATGAACCAGAAGAGTTCGTGCTTGTCGCTGAAGGCTGGTGATCTTGGCGAGCTTTCTTTCTCGTCAGATCACAGACCATAAGAGGTCGATCGTCATCGCTATCAGAGGATTCCTCAACAACTTTACGTTTACCCAGTTTCTTCAACTCCAAGACAGCAAGGTTGTTCGTGGAGGTCGACGGTGTTACTGTTCCTTTCTTCTCTGTCTTAGGAGTAGTGGAGGCGCCCGCCCCTCTCGTTTTCTCCCTCTTCACCTTCGCCCTCCATTCCCTCTCTACACCCATCGGCCATGCAGGTACTTCTCCTTCTCCCAGTTCCCCTACATCAACCTCGGATCCCCTTAGCTTATCCACGAACAGATCCTTCCACCGAGTTGAATCGATCCTGCCAGGATCTTTCATCTCCCTCCGGATCGACCTGCACCCTCTTACGAGCTGCGCCATCGAATACTCGCTCTTATGAAAGAACACGAATACTACACAGAACACAAATTCCTTCTCTTTCATCTTTTCCTTTTCCGTCAACTGAGATGAGATAGAGAAGAAGACGTCGAGGGTGTCATGAAAGTCGCGTTTGTGCGCGCCGTGGTAGGGTTGCTCGGTTTTGGCCCAATTACACAACACAGCAATCGTAGGCTGTTTGGTGTCTTTGGGGTGAACGATAACGTAGAGGATCTGAGCGAGTGCTTCAAAATCCTTCGCTCGTGAGGCATCTCCCAAGAAAGAAAGCTGTCGACATATAACCTCTGATTCGCGCATCTCGCCCAAGGGGTCGGATACAATGGTGGAGACAATGCTCTTTAACGCCTGCAGTCGTTCTAAAAGAGAAAGGAATCGTTTTNAGATACTTGATGCCCGAAGAAATGCACTTTTGTCTACCTTGGGGACTCCTTGCAGTCCCATCCTGAGACARCCCGAAGATCTCTCTCTGCTGATCATCTGTGACATCTTGGTATTCATGAAAGTCGAGAAGAGATCCAAGGAAAACGTTCTTTTGGCTGTCGGTGAGTTGAATATACTTCTTCCCAGGGCAACGATTCTCTGGGAGCTTGAAGTAAACGAAAAAGCCATCACTGCTGTGATTCGAAGAGTTAAAGAAGAGTATCACGACAGAAGAAAATGGCGCACGTTATCCCTGACATGAATAAACATGTGTTGGTCGACACAAGTCATATACTCAAGTTCACAATGGCGTAACTTACAAGGGATTTCGCCGTCTATGAACCTACAAAGACGAACTTTAAACGGGTGAAACGTGAGAGAACCTCGAGTAAGCGAACGTACCGTACAACAGCCGTTGACCTCTGTTTCCCATCAATACAGACGGATGTGTTTGTCCTACTGTCGGTGGCTACAATGTCCGTCGGAATCGAATCCAGGATGAAAGGAGGTGCAGAGAATGCATACCAATGACAATTGCTCCTGTGTTGAGTTTCTTAAAGATGGAGTCGATGAACGTAGACTGCTTGCGCAAGGTCCACACTTTACCTTTGGGTTGCACAATTTTAAGTTCAAGTTGGACAAATACAAATCGAAATCGACCACACTTACCACGTTGATAATCCGCGTTCAGGTCCAAGGTACCGTTGCTGATATATTCGTATACATTCATTATTTTGAAGCGCATTGCAAGACAACTTGGAATATGGTGCTGCCTGAACAATTTCTCGGGGTAGAAGACGACATTAGGGTCGTCTTTACTCGTTGCCCATGAAGAAGAGATATCCTCGTCGCCGTCAGAGAGGCCCTCAAGCTCAACATCCGATTCGTGATCAACTCGAGTGGGCTGGGATGTTCATCGGAGAAGGAAGACGAGTGGCTACGGGGAGGGATGGAAGAGGGAAGGAAAGATGAAAGGACTCCATCCCAGCGGTATTTAATATGAATTGCACGTTCTTGCATCACATGCCGGACGAACAAAGGCTCAGCTGTTAGTGTGAGAACATCTTCCTTTCGGGTCCTCAAAAAGGAAAAGATAAGAAAGTACTGGAACATTCATGAAAGCAACGAGGCAGATACGAAAGTATTCTGCATACGTTGAATGCATACGTTGCAAAAAACGTAGACGGAAACGGCGTATGCATATAGATTTCTMGGCCACGTCAAAGTAAAGGATAGGTTGCTGATCGCTACTTCCGGCGGCAGCAGCTTTAAGTTTTGATGAGGATCGATCTGGTACACGTGTTAAAAGCTATGGGTCCTTGTGGGTGGTAAATTCCGGCACGCGTTGAGCCGATTTCCAGCGTCATGATCAGCCGTCGTCTACTGAATAGCTCACAATCTAGATTCTAAGTTCTACACGACATGGTCGCACAATATTTTGCATTCGATTGAAGCTTATTTTGGGTAACAACGGCCAATACTTCAGTCCCAAAGGCTCAACACGCTCACGGTACACCTCGCTGTGATTTTTCCATGAACGGAGCGATATTCTTTACCGGCCAATTTGTCTCATATTACGTCTGCGCAGCAAAAKGAAGCGCAGGAACTGATTCCGATGCGTCATTTGCCTTTGCGCTTTCAAATGTTTGGGCTTCACACAACGCACGCAATACCGTGTCCAGGTATACAATGGAATGTTGAGCCACCTAAACTATTCGATATACGCGCGAACTAGTTTGGGACGTATATTCTACTCAAGNCTACATAGGTTACCCGAATCTCTGCTTTCGCCTCGAACTTATGTACTCCCCCTTCTTCATTACCAATTTCTCTCAATTCGACGTCTTCTCCCGGCAATGCGCTGTACACGCCAGGGTATAAAGGTGACCCTTGGATGAGCGAAAGTCTCCATCCGTTCGCTCTCTTCCTATCCAGCTTACAGACCAGCCTTTCGTTCACCGACCCTTCGTTACCACTTCTCAAACTATTACGATGCGTTTCTCCACTGTCTTCGCTGCTTTGGCTTCTGCCGTGTTTGTTTCGGCCTTGCCTGCGCATCCTGCTGCCCCTGTGGACGCACCATGCCCAGCTCCTCCTGCACCATGCCCCGCTGTCCCGGAGGTTGCTCCCCGGGATGTTGCTGCCCATGCTGACTTGAGCGTGATCATTGGAACCTTGAGCGAGAGCTGCCACCCGCACGTTGTTGCTCTTGGTGCGTTGGCTTTGTAGTCAGTTTTTGCGCTACTCATACCCGCTTCACAGAGGCTGTTGTTGATGTGAATGTGGACACGATCCACGAGCACATTGTTGGGCTGGAGGCTGCGTTGAAGGTTGCGATTGCTGATGTGAAGTTGTTGGCTGGTGTTGAGACTGAGGTTGGGATCTTTGGTGCTGTTGGACATGTTGAGGTCTGCCACTTGATTGCTGACCTCTTCATCGTGGGTTCTCTTCTCTGTCTTGATGTGGTCGTTTGCTAACGAAGCCGTCCAGTTCATCCTCAATGTCCTTGCCACCCTCTGCGGTCGTTTGACTGACATTACCCGTGGAGAGTGCTTGCCTCTGATCCAAGCCGTTGTGTGCGTTTATTTCTTACTGACACTACCCTCTGAGACTGATTTTCGGTTGTTAGCTGCCTACTCGCTGACCTGATTGTGTGCATCCTCGCCCTGCTCACCGGCGCTGTCAGCCACCTGCTTGCCGTTGTTTCCAAGCTGTTGTGCGACCTCCTTGTTGTGGTTGTTGTGAAGATCCAGATTGTTGGTGTTGCTGACTACTGGAAGGCCTGTGGAATTGCCCTTGCTGGTCTCTAAAGACCCTGCCTCTACGTTCACTTACGATACGACGATTAATCTCCACGCTACTCCTCCTTAACCTAAACTAAATAAGTCGTTCCTTAGTATATAATCACACTCTTTCTATGAAACATTCCCTCCTTGGAGGAGCCTCCTCCTACAAGTTGCACTTTATGGGAAGGCAGCTGGCTCCGAAATATTTGCAGGAGTCTCCCTCTCTTCCTTCGGCTAGGCTCCTCCTTGTCATGGCAAATAACACAGTTCAATTCATCACAAGATAGTAGGTGCACATACAGCCCAGACTAGGGAATCATTTTTATGGGATTTAATGTTATAGGTAATAGAGCAGGAAAGAAAGAAATATAGGAAGATTGGGCTGAGAGAAAGAGAGTTGATGGCTATCACTAATTGTCACAACGCGTGCCGCACATCTCTGGAAGATAGGTGTCACTTGAGGGTGCACAAATGAAAAGGATACTCTTACCAAGTCCCCAGATGTTTAGGTAGTAAGTGCAGTCAAGATGGGTCCACCAATGCTAGCGAGGGATCCCACTCCTTGAAGGAGGGACAAGGAACTTGTGATGATGGTCGTGAGAGTGGCGATTGAAGTTCCTGGCAAAGAGCCCGCAGTTGTCCTGACAGCGGCAACAAGATCACCAAGGAGGCCACTATATCGCGAAGACGAGTTGAGCTGAGTGGATTCCGCGCTCAAAGGAACAGGACGTACGTAACGGGACTGAGAATTGCCAAAAGGCCCGCCAGATCAGCAGGGTCCACGGTGGTGGTTAGGGTACTAAAGGCAGTGAGGACAAGCTGTAATGCCCTCCTAGTTCAGCAGTCAATATGGGAAATAAGGAAAAGACAACCGTACATCCAAAACACTGGAAAGGGACCCTGTGATACTGAGGATGTCCAAGACTGAAAATGTGGCTGAGCCAACGGCGGTGGTAGCATCAGAAATGGCACCACCGATGGCATCCACAGCGGGTGCTATGTCAACAAGGTTTGTCAACCCAGCTGTGAATTATGGTTTATCAACGACAGGAACTTCCAAAACACCGCACAATGTAATGAAAGGATCGTACTCAAATCATCAACGAGAGGTTCTAGATTATCGAACAAGTTGCTGAGGACGTCTGCAACAGTCGGTGCCTGTCGAATGACTACCTCTGCCTTGGGTTCGGCGGCAGGAGCTGCAGACGAGAAGACTGCAAGACTGAGAGTCAAGAAGGTAGCGATGGTTTGGAAAGAAGGCATAACTGGCAAGGCAAGAGAGAGAACTGGACGTGTTCGATGAAGAGGAAGAAAAAACGAACACAGAGAGCAACCCTTTATACTACTTGTGACAGAAAAAACAAGACCCTTCCGATGAATATGGATGTGGCGTTGAATTAACGCTAAGCGGGTTCCAATACTTCAGAAAGATGGAATGGGAAAGATCATGTTGCTTTCTTGGCTTCCCCGCTTCGTTTCTATTCTTTCCATCTTGATATGATGTCAAGAGATGTATGCTAAGGGTAAATTTCAGTCCTGGCATACAATTTCAAGGGTATTGTGATACGTTTCTTCACACACCTTGGTTGCGGGTGCATTCTTTGCCACAGGGACCTAACAAATTTAGAGAATAAACTCGGAGATGGCGCGATGGTCAGGGAGCTGGCGCAATAGATATCGCACCTTGCGTGGATACGGCCCAAGGTATCTCCAACATGGCAGCGCTACAGAAGTCCGTACCGACGGCGACAAGTTGCAAATTGGAAACTAGAGATCCAAAACCTGTCGGTTGAGAATGGGGAGGTTTGTTACATACTGAGGATCCTCGCATTTCCAGCTAGATATTTTGAATGAGGAATCGATTCTAATAGGCCAAGTGGTTATGTACGTTGCGCGTTGGTAAGTTTGGGATTATGTGGACACATCCAAGTTTGTCCACTTTCCTTTTNCTGGGCTCCTACGTCAAGGCACGCAGTGTCAGTTTCGGAGCCGCCGGCGAGAGCACCCTAACGCCACCTCCCATATCATCCACAACCATATGTCACCGGCAGCTTAGAAGGCTTAAGGCAAGGATATATAAATTCAGAAGATTCGTGTATGATCTCCTAACACACGGGGCCGCATATCGGATGGACACCAGGAACGATTCTAGTAGTTTTCGTATCGGCCTGGGTGGGATTCGCGGATCGTTTACTTTATGCGTATATAATTTTGCTCAATACTGGACGTTGATTATTTGGATACCTCTAGCACCTATTTAATTCCCATTCACCGTGACCCACTTGCGAAACCCAAATGAAACCGATACAATTCTACCGCAGCCCAGGTTCATACCTGCTGGACACAGTGGGAAAACCAGCGCACCCATAATCAGGAGTGGATTCTTTGAGTCCCACATGCGATTCCACGATGTCAGCGGTGTGGGACATCTGACTTTGCAAACGTTAAGGTTTTCTGGCCCATTATATCCTGGCGCCACAAATACACATTGAAGTATTTGTATTAATCATGAGGATACGTGCGGCTCATAGAGACTTGAGTGCCATGGAGGCTCTCTTTCCTATAGGTCCATAAATGCTTCAATAATCTCGCGAGGAAACCTTCCATCTCCGGTTCCAAAGTANCGGTGAGACCAGGGCCAACACATTCATGCATAAAATCCAGAGCTCCGGGGAAAAAATGAAAGGATAAACACAATGTCCTTTTCTGAAATCACGTCAAAGTAGAGATCGATTGGACCCGCATGTTCCACGTAGGAAAANGAACCAGGATTCAGCACTACTCGAGAGGTACTTATCAGAGACAGGGCCAAATGTATAGAGAATTATCAGGATTGACAAAAGTAGAACAGATATATAAAAAGTAGAGAGCCTTTTGATAGTTAGCAGAAGAGGATTCCAAGCTCGCTATCGCTCCTAAACGAGTATCATGAATGACTCGGCAAAGTATACTGAAGGAACCTAGCGTACTCAGCATTATTCTTTCAGACATCGAGAGCACTCATTAGTCCTCCAGAGATACTAGAAAGAGACCCTTTGAGAGAGGTCACAGTATCGGGGATGAGGGGCTGGAGGGCAGTGAGCACAGCAGAACCAGTGGTAGCTACAATTGCCTTGACAAGGCTGGTAAAGCGTACACTGAGGGGGTATGGGTGAGTGGAACACATTTGGGACGACAGAATCGGAAGGAGACATACACAACCGGAGAAAGTAGATCCAACAGAGCGGCCTGGTCGGTAGAGTCGATGAGACCAATTATGGATTCAGAAGCGTTGAAGACAAGCTACAAGACCTCTTTAGCCACGCACACAATAAGCGCGGGGATAAAACATACGTTCAAACTCGTCGAGAGAGATGTTGCAATACGATCGATATCGGAATCAGAAAATGTGGCATTGCCGAGGGCGATGGTAGCATCAGCAATGGCATCTCCGATATCTCCCACAATGGGCTTGATGTTGTCAATGGTCGCAGTTTCCACAGTCAATGTACCTATGGACAAGGGTGTAAAAGTGTAAGAAAAGTCCAAAGGTCGGTGAGAAAAGGTACGGTACCCAAAGATTCAACCAAAGGTTCCAAATTATCCATCAGGCCGCCTAAGACGTCTTGAATGTGTGCATTTTCAGTTTCAGTTTGACGGACGAGGAGCTCTGCCTTGGGGGAATCGACGACGGGAGCTGCCGAAGAGAAAACCGCAAGGCTCAGAGTCAAGAAGGTAGCAATGGTCTGGAAATAAGGCATAGCTAGCTAGATAGATGTGTGGCTGAGTGGAAGTTAGGGTTGTCTTTTATATATTTCCCGGGTATTTTCTCGGAAGGTAGTATTCTGACAATGGCACTTAGTTAGCGTTGAGAAAATTGGATCAGTAGCGGTAGGAACTCTCACCAGCACTATCGTTCCCAGTGATCGTGGTATGATACGAGCTTGGGAAAACATATTCCCATACTACGCATGTAATGTGTAGGAACTTGCAACGGAGTGCTCATTGCAGGTTCAGTTCGATCGTGGATACCACGACCTCGCACGGACAATGGAGACCTATTTTAGTTAGAGAGGCGAAAATCCGAAATCCCGATTGAAATAATTGCTATACAGGTCCCTATCGAAGGCAGGTTAAGTGTGTTCAGACCCTCTAGTTGACAAGAACGGCGAATTAACAACTAATACGATTCGAGAAGATGTTCACATACCAAACAATATTTTCGGAAGAGAACCAATTTCGGTCACATCGCCTGAATGTCAGAACTCTTGATCACCGTAGACAAAAGAACTTGGTTAATGTAATTTTCACAACGCGGCTTCCATTGTCTGGCCTTCATAATGACTTGTATTAATGAAAGACTTGACTGGTCTTCTGATATTGCGCAAACAGTCGGAATTATGAGATCCTTCAGACTTGTGGCAGATTTAGAATGGATTCATAGTACTAATCATAGTGGTGGATGAGGGTGGGTGTTGGGAAGATCCCAGCACAAGATGATGTAAGTAACGCTTATACTTACAACCAGCTGGAACGCTTTTCGACCTGCCCTAAACTGTCATTAGTACTACGTAATACCGACTGTCTCAAGTACCGCTCGCTGATCCTCTTTTCTTTCCTAGTCCAGGATGTCTATGTGCACACCTCCGACACTTTCAAACTAATGATCTTCTCGAATTTCTATCGTGCTGATAGCTAGTCACAATTCTTCATATCTACCGTCAACATCTTTCCGAGGGTGAATGCCTATTAACTTCACGAGGGTGTAATCATGAACATCTCCGGCGGCTTCAAGTGTTCCAATGCATTGCCTGCGGTGTCGATGACACGGTGAGACTGCGGCGTACCCATCTTAGTAATCTCTCATTCGACCAGCATGAAGGCTTTGGAGAAGGATGGGGATAAAGACGAGGAGAGGGCAGCCGGTGTACAACAAATCAATGGTTTTCAGTTTATTTTGTAGTTATGTACACCTTGGTTTATCTGAACATGACCCAGACTACTTTAAACACTTTGTCTTGGTCTAGTCTGTGTATGTCAGTTCAATTCCCATCGTTGCGGCACTGGATTATGATGGGCTTTCAGACGGACAGTACAATTGCCATATATTTGGACTCACGCAAACGGAAACAGTGGTACTACCGCAGGAGCCAGATCTAGGGTCTCTGCGGCAAGCATACCTACCCAGAGACAAAGTATTAGCTCGCTGATATAAAACAAGAAACAGTTCTTGCAATACCTTAGACGGGTAAACGAGTTCGTATATCCGGTGAATAGAATAGGAGGGGGGCTGCAAGAGAAGGTCCCCGATGTGCAGGGGTTCTGGTTTGTCGTGAGGCCATCAACAACGTTGCACGAATCGTCGAAGANGTCCCCTATAAGAAGTTTTGGCAAATGTAAAAATGAATCGAAATAGAACAAGATGACGTACAGCGGTTGAAGCCATTCCCAAGGCTTCGTACATTGCCAATACCGTAGTTAAAGCCGGGGCAGATGGCATAAGTACTGCCGACGAACAGTGCAGACACCAGGAGGGAAACAGCGTTGAATTTCATTGTTAGGATAGGAGACTAGAAATAGCTTCTCCGGCAGGGGGAAATGAAGGGAATGGAATGGGTTCGTCTTACCTTTATACCCATCCTCCTTACCAATGCTGTACTGAGTGAGCCTGGTCGTCTTGCGAGAGTGAATAGGTCCTGTATTACAATGATCATCACACCGCGGCGTTAGGGGAAAACGAGTGGATTCGAGGTTCCATCCGTCGTCGACGGGAGCAGCAGACTGGGCATGAGGCCGCTTTGAAGTTCAATAGTCCGGGGCCTTTCACTCTTTGTACATGAACCGCCTGGTTGGTCGAGCCTCGAGCACCGGACTCTATGAGCGACCCATCATATGCCCACAGGTAGGGAACTAATCTCGTTTCCTGTTTAACTTTCGATCGTACAATCAATTAGTCCAGTTTTGGCTTACTGGCTGATGGTTAGGAAGTAATTGAAGTCAGAAACGGATGTTGGGGTCGTTCGAGATCGAGTTTCCCCGGAACTTTTTCAATGATACTGCGTAAAGAGGTGTTCACTGGATTCGGATGATGAAAGAAGTATATTCTGGGAGGTTCTAGGCAAGGAGTGACTGAAGGTACCTATTAGACTGCATCTTGAAGGCTATTGTATTTGTCGTCGTCTGCCGCTCAACATTTTCCGCATAGCCAGCAATTCTGCTCTAGAAGGCATCTAGACATCGAAAATAATTGAATTCCAAGAAGAAGTGGGACTGTGAGACGGTAGGGTCGGAATCCTGTGAAAGCAGTAAGTGTGCAATGGTGGTAACGGATTGAAGATTGAGATGACTCAAAGCAACCTTCCTTGTGGCTTTCCGGGCCGACGTCCGATTTCAAATAGTATTCCTGTTTTGCTCTATCCATCATCACCTCAACATTTCCGTCGAGCCAAACTGCTATCGTCCTAGAACTTGAATACTCTTTATAAACGAAGCAAGGTTCTCTAATGAATTCTGCCGTGGAGCTGTACAAGTTCGGCTCTTCGATAGTCTTGCGTTCGTCCCCGAGCTTTCACAGGAATATCATAGCTTTTTTGCAGACCTTGCTTCGTTGGTGCAACAACTTCCACTTCTATAACCATAGAAGCCCTGGTCTACATCTGATTGTGTGGATACAATTTGAATCGAAAGGTTTATGCCCCNACCNAAGTCATGCTTTCCTTGCTGTCTCACTCAGCCCCCTTAGCCCTAGCCTGATGAAGGGTCTAAACTCAGCGCTTACCATTCTCCTCTATTGAGCGAAAGGCTAGTCGCACCTTCGAATCAGAGTAGCTACGGTTTCTCCTCTTTTGATGCTATCTGAGCGGAAGACTTTCTCTAGCGATGCGAGAAACAACACGGAACGCTAGCCAGCTCATATTTGTATGGTGTCGTGGTCAGGGTATGATTGATTTTATGTCTAAGGAATCCCGTTTTATTCTATCCGTCCCAACTGTGTACTCGCTGTTCAAAGTCGCTATTATAGACTCTCCGGCTAGAGTTCGGGAGTCTCGAAAGACGCCGACTTTAGTTGCGCGAGCCCCGTGGGATAGGTTTGCGCGCTCACATTTCCTCCGGGACAATATAGAAGCTATGATTTTCTAGCAGCAAGTATCCCGTTATGAATGCAGCGCTCTCTCCCGCTGTAAGCAGCCCTAAGGTATAAAAGTACGCTCATCCATTGGACTCTTTCTCAAGCCTGGCGCTCAACCCTTGTATCTTCTTTTTCATTCGCCCGCCTCTTAAGAACGGCAGGACCGTTTCCCATCTCTAGTTCGAAGCTTTCGACCCGTCTCAAATCAATATGCGCACTGGTGCTTCATTCGCTCTCCTCCTGACGGCTCTCAGCCATAGTTATGTGACATTGGGACGACCATTAACGACTTCCGTTGAATCCTCCCATGACTTCTATCGCGAAACACATGGAAATTATTCTCTTGTAAGTTGACGCCAGCTCAAAAAACCTAACATATTCTTAACTAGCTGTTCCATCAGGTCAAGAGAGCTTCAGCCGCCACAGGAAACAAGCCCAACAGAGATAAAGGCACTAAAAACAATGCTGTCAAAGCCAACGAGAAGCCTTCAACGCAGGGTCCTCAGAGCAAAACAAAGGACGAAACCAGCCCCGCCGATAATGATCCAAAAGCTTCCCCCAATCTAGCAGCTTCACAGGAATTTTGTTACATAGGCGGAGAGGATGAACCATGCGAGGATGAGGATGAGTGCAAAGACGAGGACAATCCTCTACCCCAGTCTTCTGGAAAGTCCTCTACTAGCCGTCGATCGCTCAACAGCTCTCTCACTCGTCGAACTCCTACACCTCCTTCTCCACAACGGCCAGACAGCACAAAGGGAGGTGGAGGAGGTAGAGCGAAGCCTGTCAGTATTTGTGGCGTGAAGTAGGTCTTGCATACAGATCGATGTCGGGTACCAGTTTTGCTGACACACAAGACGGCAGTATCGTTTTCCCCGATATTCCCCGCAAGGATCTGTTCTGGATAGACTATGCTGGTGAGCACAATAGATATTTTGTTTCACCGCACATCTCAGGGAATTCATCTCCTTCAGATAGCTTGGATTTCTTGTTCCAAGATTATGAAGCACAGATAGATAATACCCAAACTGCCAATGAAGAGGATAAAGAACACGATGACGGAGACACGGAAGACAAAGCATCTGGTGACAAGGACACAGTCGATGCTGAAAACGCCAAATCGAACCCTAAAGACTCTGCAACAGCTGTTGAGGACACAAAATCGGACCCCGAAGACACGCCACCGAAGAAGAAAGTGTATCGGAAACATTGCTGATTGAACCGTGGCAACAACAGATTACCATGGTCGGTCTTCCTCGGCAATCTCCATGTTACATTTCCTGATCTATGGTGTATAAACTAGTCGAGCACGTTTATGAAATAAACTGTGAGTAAACTAGTTTCATATTAACCACTGCTCTGATTAGGATATATCTATCTATAGTCCTTAAGGATTTTCTCAAATTTCTAGAAGACGATGAGCCGGTAATTCCAGGCGAAAAACCCAAGGATGGTGTCACGGTCAAGCCGTCGGAAGTCGCCAAACGGATATGCGAAAACTTCAAGAAAAAAGAGAATCAAGAAAANGTTGCCAAGTTCAGTAAAATTCTCATAGAACCAGCCAAAGAATCCGGTGCTCTGAGAACAAAGAAATTAACAAATGGGAATGTTGTAATGGCCCCTGCCGGTCTAAACATGTACTTATTTTTCTTTCCTTTTCGAAGACATTTTCTCATTCCACCCTTATCCAAGCTACAAGTACCATGCGTTTGCAGGACATAAATCGGACCCAAAAAACATCGGAAAATCAGCCAAGGCGCTTTCTGCAGATGAAAATTTTGCTACAGCATTCAAGAGGCTCAAATATGTGCGTCATTCCATTGGTGTTATGGACGAACAGGAGTAACATCAGAATACACAGTTTATGTCACTCCACGGATATATGCTGCAGGTCGGAACGCTGTTTAGGCACACATCTACTGAAGTGTTGTACGTCCCCGGCCGTCAACCTCTTCTTGCAATCTGTTCTAATGCTGGACTACCTGGAACAGAACCAATTGGAAGGACCTTGCCCACCCCGATGACAGAAGAAGGATTAGGACATGGTATGATCTCTGGTTTAGTAAGAAGATCAATGATGCAGACAACTTCCTGAAGACGGTATTGGAGCGTTCAGTTTCTTTGCAACTTGAAGATCTAAGTGTTTCCAGGTTGTTCCGAAGTATGCTGAATACCTGCAAGACCCGCAATTCCGTGATCACACCTGTGGTGAGCTATCATCTTTTTTCCAATACCACTGACATTGACGTAAAACCAATAGGCACCCAAAATGATTCTGACTGGGTTCCGCAACTCGAGAAGCTGGTGGGAAAGGTTACGAAGGGTAATGATTATAGCATGAACTACATTTTGAATCCTAAGACGAGGGTAGACACTCTGAAAAGCTGGGAGAAGAAGAAGGGTCAGGCTAAAGGTTCCAGCGGTCACGGTAGAAGTGGAAGGGCACAATCATGAACAAAATAAAAGTGTACACCAGTAGTACCATTCAATAGCCATTTTAACCATTTTGTAACCATTCTTAGTTTCTTGATCTTCGTTTGGCTAGTCTCGGGCAACATGATAGGGCGTTCGAGGAAGGTTATTAGTCGATGAGGGTGCTCTCATAGTACCCGGTTCGGGGGGTCGGTTCATTCTACGAGGGAGAGTATTGATCTTTTCCACCGAAGTATGTAATATTCAGGACTCTAACCCATCTACTATTTCACAACTACCGATTTTGCGGTGGCTCGAATAGACTCCGCATCCCGTGTACTAGAAACACTGAGCCTACCCCTCTCCCTAGTATCATCCCAATCTTCATCGCTTCTGGAGCTCGCACGGCTAGCTACTCTCCACGACTCCAAAGGACGCGATATTTCCTGCCTGCTATCCGCACTCTGAAACGAATTTGGATTTCTGCCCAGAATCGTGTCATTGAGGGATTGTTGTCGGTTTACCAGGATGATCACGACAAGGGGGTATATACCCTAGTAAGAGAAGGTAAGGAGGGATATAGAATGCAAATGGGAGAGAGACGAACCGCAATTTGGACGTTGATAGGCTGATATATGCTCCCCAGTGTGTATGAACCATGGGGAAGTTTGATAAATACTGATATCAAAACGAATACCTAGAAGAAGAGTTAGAAANATNGNANAGATACGCGACAACAANATGCAGTCTTACAGCGGATAGACAGTACACGAAACCGGATTCTATAAGTAGGCTCATTACACGCTGCGATTTCGTCTCTTTGTTGAGTACATCTGATATCGAACGTCGATACCTCCTGTAAAACGAGCACTTCGTTAGGATTGCACTGGAAGGAAGAGAGAGAGATCCAGGAGACGCACCATGCTTTCAGTGTGATCATCGTGGTCGCGAAGATGTTGGTGATCACCGAGAACACTAGACCGGCGACTTGGGATACATTGAGTCCCCAGCTTAGGGGAGACGTAGCTGAAACTCGATATCGTGTTGCTTCAACTATTTGGATTGTTATTCGGAAGCCCATGATGGAGAGCATGATCACTGTTAAAGACTATGTGTGAGCGACCACAATAGTATAGATGAGAAAACAGCAAAGGGCTCACAGAAAGTGATAACCAGTAAACACATAAGTACTCTCAACGCTTTCTTGCTCTCATCTCGACATATCACCCACGCCCTCCAAGCTACCACAGAATCGGTGCAGGCATACTATCCACCTCAGGAGTCAGCAATTTGTCGGATAGCCAGCCAACACTAGGCGGACGGACGGACATTGAGAAGCATCATAGAGTCGAAAATAGCTTGTACACATCGAAGGTTGCACGGTCGGGGATAGGTGAGAAGTGGAGCATGCGTAGCAAAGGACTTCGCTTGATGAAGTAAACTAGACACCGCCAGGATCCATGCTATCGTCGACATGGAGAACATGAATATGACCATGAAGAATAAGATTTGTTGCGCTCTGGTATCAAGTTTGCGACCTCTGGGACAGGAAGTACAAAGTAAGTAAGAGGATAGGAAGAGGCTTGTAAGATTCTGACAACATCGTTCGGACTGCGATGGGCATTAGAGTGATATACGCGCCTGTTTGAAAGTTACAAATCAGCTTCCGCGGGACTATACCGACTCTATCAGATCGACGCACCGTACACCAGCGTTTGCATCGTCACTGAAATCGTCGGATACATTAGGTTAACGACGTCTGACATGGCGTATCCGCCATTTTCGTATTCAGAAGACATTCCAGGCTCGTTTGGGGGGAGAAGAAAAACATAACATTTGTTCGGACGCTGAGCTTTTGTACCGACATGAGCAGAAATGCTCTGGTGGTTCCAAAGACGACCCCATCATGTTTGAGATTAGCGCCAGTGGGAGTGATGCTAGGTAATGAGGCCGAGGTCGGCCGTCTGATATGTCGGCTATCTCTTGAGATCTGAGAGTTGGGGCACTAGCGCCTCAAGCAAGCAGTAAAGATAAGAACCTTTGTGACAGTACTAATTTATACAGAATCACCGCAACGTGAGACAGTGTTATTGTACTTTCCCAAGCCCTCCGTCACTCAGATATCCCTTTCAGGGTTCGGCTCAGCTTTGGTCTTTTGCAGACGTTCTTTCAGCCCCCGTCGTCTTTCTTCTCCTTCTTGATTCCGATTGCGTCTAGCCTCCGCGAGATTGAGCACTGCGCTTCTATGCCTTTGTTCCGCAGCAAAAGGATACAAGAACAAACTTGGTGCGACACCCAAAATCAAAGACTGTAGCAATGAGGATATGAGATTCACATCAGAGGCACTAGTGAGTACGAAAACTTACAGCTAGCCCAAACGCAACAATCATCTGGTCTTTCCATCTGTCGTCTGGATTGGAATTCCAATCATAACGTCCAGCATTAGTATGGGCCTGCTGACGATGGTAGTGTCGTTGATACTTCCTCCTCCGCCTCTCGACTTCTTCAGCATAGACGTCAAATCTATGAGCACCGCTCGCACGTTTCCGAAGTGAATCGTAAGCTGCTGAAATAGCCTGAAATCGAGTGTGACGATCTGACGGCCCATCGTGTCTGCACGCAAGAGAATCGGGGTGGTATATCCGGACAAGCTCAAAGTCTATACACATAATTCAAAACGTTTAAGTGCAGTTCCATGTCAAAAGATATTATTGGAGACTAACATCTGGACTTGATTTCTTGCTGCGAGGCCGTGTGGGGGAGATGGAATATTTGGTATGGAGATGGCTTAGGGCACTTGGGGAAAGGAAATTTAGAAAGGCTCGTAGTGGAGTAAGTTGAAGCCGAGCGAGACAATAGTCGTGGGCACTGTATACGTTGCATTTCGGGATGTGTAGGGAGACTTTGACGGTTAAGATCAGGGAGTGCCGATAGGAAATTAGGAATTCAGCAAAGTATTCGGAATTCGGACGTCAGAGCTGTGAGGTGTTGTGATAAACAGAGGCAAGGCTACCAAGTAGGTAACATAGCTATATAGGTCACCTTTGACAACCTTTTGGATAGTATGGCTGCCAATAGATGAGGATGGTGGTGGTGGTGGCGGTTAGACTTGCGACTGAGCAAGATACCTATAGAATTGACCGGGCCGTCTCCCGGCTGACATAGCAACCCTGGTCTACTACCACGTGCTGCCACTTTTACACGATTCACGAAGGATGGAACTTTGCTATTCAGTCGAACATAAGTGTCTTCGTATGGGAACTAAACATAACAGAGGTTCTGCTGGGCGTTGTTGTTTGGCAGTGATAGGCACTATAGAAGTTGGGTGCGAGGTACGCATCTTCAAACTGCGAGGTAGACTTATTTCAAGCAGTTACGCTTTCAGGTCAAACATCTAAATTGTGTCTTTAGACGTGTCGAATATCTTCTCGCAGTTATTCGAGTACTGAAAAGTTATCAGTAACCTCTTTGTGGCGCCGTGACTAGAACTGTACGGATGACGGCCCGAAGGAAGTTCTGAGTTACCACGCGTGGCCAAGCGTGCTACTCCCTTTGTTCCTTTGTCTTCCCCATCTTCGTTCATATCCAAACGATGACAGAATTCCAAGTACAAATGACATGCAGGGTTATCCCTGATACTCGACCGTCGCTGTCGGGCTTTGGCTCGTCGAAGGACTTGTATACGTTTACTAACATCGAGGTGAGTTTCGGGTGCTTAAGCAGAACTTGCACGCCACTCATACCTGAAGTGTCACGAAGACCGATGTCGACCTTGAATCCAAACCAAGAGTGCTTCCCCCATCGCGATCAATGCCACCTCCAGCGAAAGGAATCCTYAAGAAAAGTGATCCTTTGTGGTCACATTTACGACCAGCTTGTTTCGACCAAAACATAAACATAGCCTCTTCATCATCATTCACACTCGCCGACTCGTAAGCTAATCATATGATATCTCATCTCAAGCTGGTAGTTCTACAACGAATAGCCTAGAGCAGCCCTTTCCCCATCTTATCTGCCATCTTGGCCGCAGATCTCGTTGGACCCCGTTGAGCCACTGTCCAGCAGTACTCAAGATTCTTCCTACTTCCTAGAAAGTGCTAGTGACGAGCACTCCGGTAATGTTAGTGACGATGATTCAGAACTAGAGTACGTCCTCTCTCCTCTGTCACTTTCTATCTCAATATGAAGCGCCGGCTCAGCGCCACAGAAGTAGACAAGTTTCTTCGTGCACTTTCTCCAGTTCCCAAACCCTTACCAAATCCAAGAAGGTAAGTTTCTCTAATCACACTTGAAATCTTGGACTCTTCCTGACGGACATTGAGAAAGATACCCAATCATATCACACGACAAGAATTCATTAGTGCCCAAAGACGCCAAAATTCGCGAGACTACCGAATATACGACATGGTTCGAACTCGTTGGCCCTCACCCTCTCACAGACGAGGAAGTACCACCTACCCAGATTCATATGGGCCCCGGAGACCTATTCGTACACCGTTCGACCTACCCTCAACTTTATATCTGTTCGGAGGACATGAAATGGTTGCCCATTGCGGAAGGACATCACCACCCTAAGCTGAAGAATCATCGCGTAGCTTTTCGGGCGAATGGAGAGCCTCGCTGGGTGACAAAGAAGACCCTGGCTACGTATAGGTGTAAGCGTAGAGGTCAGTGAGCTTTGTTTGCACCCTCGTTATTCCGTGATATTAATACAAGCGTACAGAAGTAACGCATATACAATTCGATTAAATAGATTACACGAGAAAACCCCAAGCCCTTCCAACTAYATCTAATCTTCAATCATTTTGGATAGCAGAAACAGATACGGCGCTATATTCGTGTTGTCTTTCGGGTCATTGGTGGTAGCAGCACTACTGGGCTGAGACTCCTTCAATTTGGAATCACTGGGGTGGGCGTTAGAAGTTGGTCTTTAAGAATCAGCGGGGGTCTACCCACATGGTCTCTAATGCCACTGAGAGCTTCCTCAGCTCTTCTCTCCGTACCAAGATGGCTCTCTGTATATTCTTCGTTTGCTCTGGGGCGAGGTTCGAATGACTGCGCAAAGCACCCTGAAGCTCGTCGATTTGTCGACGGACGTTATCCATGCGCACCGCGATAGAATTCCTGGTTGCGCTCGAGTATAAAGGCATTGCTTGAGTGGTTTTTATGAATGCNTGGGGAGAGAGGAAGAAATGAATGGGTTCAAGTGGCGTTGTAAAGCAGCTCTTTATACCAAGCAACACGTGCTTTTGGGCAATGGGCTGCTCATTGTCCGATGCCATTGTCGATGGCGGCTATGAGGAAAACAATGACAGTGGTCCAGATTATGTACCTCAATCTGGCTTTGAGGATGAAAAAATACAATGAAAACAGGAAATTGGGCCTGGTAGAATGTCCATTATTGGCCTGTTAATGTCCGGATCAGCCTAAAATGGTGCAAGTAGCATATAGCATATCTTATGAACTTTGTACCAAGTTCTTTTCTAATTTTTTGTCATGTTTGAGACAGTTGAAAGGATATGTGGCCTCGAACAACTGCAGATGTGGCGGGTTTGAGGTCGAGACAATATCTTACTCGGGTCCGTTTAATTCTCACGCTTGCGTCCACCTGANNACTTCAGCTTTACTGAGTCGCCGGTCATCCTTCCTACCCCTTCTGGTTTTCTTCAATTGCGCCTCCTCAATAGTTGAGACGCTCCCCGCATCCGTACACCACATCGAACGACGATTCGAGAAAGTAAATTATGCGCATTCTTCCCAAGAACGTGTCACTACGAATCATCTGTTGAAAGTTGAAACCCCTTATCTCTGGTCTCCATCACTCACATGACATGAGTACTACTGTCGTAACTCGGCTTGGACCCAAATGCAGGCACCTAGTTGGAGTAGCAAGGTACGATGAATGTGAAGAACCCACCAGTTGGTTGGTCACTGGACATTGGTACTATTAATCTCCGTTATCTCTTAACCATGATACTGTGAGTTTGTGGAATCGCCGTTACTACGCCGAGGATCAACTTTGAAATTTCTTACCCCATATCTTATACTATATTATGTCAAGGTATTCCCCCTTCCTTCCTAACACCTGCTTCATCTATCGAGCAAATGGACTCACGAAATTCGGATGACTTGGAGGGCGCAGCTCTACTTCAAGCCCAAGACGCTTTTGAAGACGATAAGACCCCAACGCCATTGCCCAAGCTTCAGATAGCCATCGTCCTAATCCTACAACTTTGTGAACCGCTAACTGCCATGTCCATTTATCCGTACATAAATCAGGTGTGGCTGTTGTACTGGATATCTGATCAGTCCATCTAATATGTTCTCCAGCTTGTCAGCGAGCTGGATATTACGGGCGGCGACCCAAAAAAAGTGGGATACTATGCCGGCTTGATTGTGCAGTCCATTTATTTGTCTGTCAGAGGGGTATCTCATATTCCGTCTAGGAGTCCATCTTCTATGCGACAGAAGCCCTCACTGTACTACACTGGAGTCGTGCCTCTGACCGGTTTGGAAGGAAAACCATTCTGCTCATAGGTCTACTCGGGGTATTCACCTCAATGATTTGCTTCGGGTTTTCTCGTACATACGGGGCACTGATCGTCAGGTTCGCGTTGGGCCTTTCATTCACCGACTTGATACATTGATYAAWCGATTTACAGTCGATCTCTAACTGGCCTATTAAACGGTAACGTAGGAGTGATGAAAAGCGCCATGGGTGATCTCACCGATGCATCGAACCGCGCGGATGGGTTTGCACTTATGTCTGCTTCGGCGGCGTTCGGTTTCACCTTTGGGTTAGTTGCCTAAAATTCAGCCCTCCCCTTACCCTTGCATGCCTGACTTATTTGAACGGTGATACAGTCCTCTACTTGGTGGAGCTTTAGCGAGACCGCAAGAACGATTCCCTGGGATATTTAATACCCCGTTTTGGGGTACATATCCCTATCTGTTGCCTTGTATTGCCACTTCGTCAGTCGTATTCATCGCATTCCTATTAACTCTATTCTTATTCGAAGAGGTAGGTGGGATCATGATTAGCCAATTTGTCTACTAAACTCACCAGGATTGCATGTAGCCACTTGGGAACTATCTTCCTGCGCGAGCACCCAAGTTTGGGCACCAAGAAATAGAGCTTTTATCTCCTTCAGAGGAGAAACATCTCAATGTTGGCCCGGTTTCGTTTCGGAAGCTCCTAACCCGTCGTGTGCTACTAGCCGTCTCCAATTATGCAGCCATCGCTATAGTGGACTTGGCGTTCTTTGTGCTATTTCCTTTGTTCTGTGCGATGCCGGTCGAAATAGGGGGCCTTGGTTTGTCTCCATCGGCAATTGGCTACACCCTGGGGATCTTCGGGTGTCTTTATGGGGCGTATAACTACTTTTTCTTTGCCAAGGTAGTAAGAAAGTTTGGGGAAGGTAGAGTTGTCGTGTGTTCCATGGCCTTACACATACCGATGTTTGGTGCTTTCCCCTTGATTAACTACATTGCCCTTCACGGCCAATGGGTTTTCGTTTGGATTAGTCTTGTAATGATGCTCGCCTTCGCGGTACTTGCAGGCCCGGGATATGGTGTGCTTCTGATTAACTCCTAAGAAACCAAACCAAATATTCATCGTTCCTCTGTGCTAGGTGCTGTTTTCATATTTGTAAATGCCTCCGCTCCCAACAAACATTCTTTAGGATCTACAAACGGTCTGTCTCAGGAAAGTCATGCTCAATCTGTATCTACATATGTGGCGAAAAGTAACACAAGTTTTTTTTAGATGATAGTTAGTATCGCGAGGGCTATCGCACCTGCCATGACTTCCTCGATGTTCTCGTTGTCTGTTGACCATAACTTGCTTGGGGGGTATGCTGCGTACCTGTTTTGTGTCGTGCTCACCCTCGGACTGTTGGTCCTTGCTACATGTCTACCAGAAAAGGTTTGGGACGCATATGGCAACTGAGGGATGAGTGCAGTAGATGGTACACAATGATGTACACCCGAAGTTTATGTATGCAATTTACAAAAGTATCTACGCCTAGGAATTCTATCAGTCGAGACGTTCCCTGCATCCGTACACTGCAGATTTAAAGGATGAACATCTCCATCCCAACATCTGCGAGCATTGTCTGTACGAAAATAAAAGAGCTCTTAGGAAGGGGGAAAGGGAGACTGGCACTAATAAAGGGTGGGATCATGTAGAGCCTTGCAAAGGTCATCGCGGTTCCACTTTCTCCAAATCTGTTTGTGCGCGGAATGACATCAGCTAGTGGGATGGCCTATTTACTACGCTGGTTGAATGGCAATCCTGGAGGAATATCATAGGTGGTAGACATTTTCTAAGCACTTTCTTGATGATTTTTATGTTACCTCTCTGCCTACATAGTACAAGATACCATAGAAGTGCCTGTGTGGGAGGCGCAGTTAGATCTGAGGACGAGACTAAAAACAAACCCGATAGATGAAGCCGTTTCGTACTGGTTATTCGACGCGCGAGTTGCTGATCCCTCGAAAGACCTATGGTTCGGAAG
>LBLO01000465.1:0-24700 GCA_004354395.1 Chondrostereum purpureum | reverse complement strand
TTTGTACCTGCGGAGGAGTGGGCAAAGGCCAGCTCACCAGCGGCCCTTCAGCTGAATGAAACGAGCTTCAGTCGCTTCTGTCGTTTTGTCGTAGAACATGCTCCTGATCTGCGTTTATCTCGACGGTCAGGAGGGGAGGAACCGGTTCAACCGGGCTGGCAAAGCCTTAAAGGTCAAAGAGAGCTTGAGCATATCAATCGTCGGAATGAATACGTCTTCGAATATCTACCCTTTGAAGAGAAATACTTGTACCAATCTGGCCAGCAGATATATCATGAGCTCGCGCTCTATGAGCAGTGAGTTCTCGTTTTCATCTCTGACTGTCTCTGAAATATCCCCAGACTTGTTAACGACTACTCGTGGCGCGGAGTGACGATAACGGTCAACTGGATGCGTGACCTTCACAGGGTGCGTCTATTCATCTTTCTCTGATTTATCTCGTATTTAGCAAGAATTTAGAGCCCTATCACACCGTCTGTCCTCGATACTGTTCAGACTGTATATGATGACCGGGAAGTATCGTCTCCCAGTGCACATGCCCTGTCTCTCGTTAAGGTGCCTGTAGATGGCCAGGTAACTCCTCCTGCGGTCGATGAATGGGATCAAGAATGGCTAGATCTACAAATTTACCCCTTTTACCCAGATTTCGAGCCCCCTGCGACGGTTGTTCCAACTACCCAGGTACAGGTTATCGTGTTCGACATATGCAGTATTGTTCTTGTATGTGGCCGATGTTTTCTCTTGCGCTCATCTCCGTGACCCCTTTGCAGGACAAGGATACAGCCATTCGGGATGCTCTGCATCTTCTTGCACCCAACCATACCTCTGATGTTCTGAGGGATTATATAGAGCTTGAAGCTACTCGGCTTCAAGAAGCTCACTCCCTTAATCAACATTACGGGGAAATTGTTCGAGAAACTCTACTACTTCTTTGTGAACGCCTTGGAGTTGGTGTACCTGACAGCGCGCGTCTTTCAAATGCACTTCAGTGTCTTCTGCGCCCTCATATCCGACCCGGCGCGCTAGAGGCGATTTTGTCCCTACGTGATAATGGGTACACCGTTCTGGGACTCTCCACAATGGACCGTGCTACCTTCGATGACCATCTGGCTCATCACTCACAGGATTTCCCTTTCATTCCGTTGTTTATCCCGAAGGCAAGGGGAGTCATGGTATGGCCCTACAGATGCCTTCATTGTTCGGTTCAGTCCTTTCTTGCCTTCCTGGTATTTCTCCAGAACAGTTTCTAGTTGTTTCTGCATCGCCGTTCCGCATTATCGAACCAGCTTCTGCGGCAGGAATGTCGACGGCCTTTCTCGAGAATGCATCCATCGAAAGTGGTATTGCCCCCCATCTCTGTACCACCGCTGCCTCTCTTTCTATCTTAAAGCTTGAGGATCTAACTCCTTCTCTTCTTTCCGATGTGTCATCCTGGCAGCCTGCAGCAGTCCTACCCCTGGATGAGGACTTGATGACCCCTTTCCGAGTTGCGACTTTCTATCAAGTCCATGAGAAGTTAGGAGCGGGCGGAGATGCGATCATTTACAAAGGCTTGCATCTCCTAACTGGTAGACTCATCATTGTAAAGGACGAAATGAATCCGACATATGCTGGCCAACCACCATGCGTGCCATATGAAGCGGCTGTCTACCAACACCTTCAAGGGGGCGCGAACCTTCCACAGATCCATTGGAGCGGGAAGGATAACGAGCACAATCTCATCATTATGGAGAGGCTCGGCCCTGACCTTGAATCTTTACGCCTTCTGTGTCGCGGTTCATTCTCGTTGAAGACGGTCTGCATGATTGCTGAGCAACTGGTGCGTATGAAGTTGTATTCACGACCATGGATCACATGTATGAATAATGCTGCCTTTAGCTCAATGTCATTGAATACTGTCATTCAAAGGGTATCATCTTGCGAGACATCAAACCGAACAATCTCGCCGTCAAACTCGATTCGCCTTCCACTATCTGTATGATCGACTTTGTAACTGCAAGGCTGTATGTCGATCCAGATACGCTTCACCACATCCCAGAACGCCATGATCGGCAGCGCTTTGGAACACTCCTCTTTTTGAGCAGCAGCGGACATGCAGGACGAGGCAAGTCCTCTTTTTTGAGCCTCCTTGATCGGCAGATTTACATTATTATTTAGACCAGAGCCGTCGGGATGATGTGGAAGTTGCAGGTTTTGTTCTCCTCTGGCTACTCCGTGGAACAGTTCCATGGGAAGATATCTACGCCCCGAACGAAGAGGCGGCGGTCAAGCGTATGGGGGAGATGAAGTCGTTCGTCCACCCTGAATTCCAGCGTCTTCTGCATGACGTTCCCGCCGAGTTTACACGCTACTTTGAGCATTGTAAGGGCCTATCCTTTACTGAGAAGCCTAATTACGCGCTTCTCCGAGATCTCTTCAGACGCATAATGGAGAAGGAAGGCTGGGAGTACGACGGACGCTTTGATTGGTCGTTGGCGGAGTCAGCACCTCGAGGGACGCTGGTGCCGGAAGAGTATCGGTTCGATGTGCTTAAAGATGATGAGCTCCCTCAAGTTTTTAGTAAACTGAATAAGGCGATGTTGGAGTGGTGTGTGCCACTGATGATTGAACGTGAAGAAGAGATCCGTCGTCGTAGTTCATAATCCTAGATTGTTGAATTTAGTCGGCATATTTGTATCAATGTTGCACTTGATCGTTATGAAAATCCCAAATGATTCTCGTGACATGCCCATCATCACCTCCACGAAATCGAATTATCAGGTAAGCCACATGGGTCATTGAATAGATAATAGGTAGCTCAAGAGTGTCTTCAAGAGATGGATATTCTAGGCACCATAGTTCAGGTCGCAGAGATCATCGACCTGGCCCGTCAAAGATTCGATGATTACAAGGAGGCAGACGAAACCATCCAACAGATTCGTGATCGCCTGGACGGCGTAAGATTGCGCGTCGTATTGTTCGAAAGATATGCTCGAGTTATGAGAACACAGCTCCCTGTTCGACATACGAATATCCTACACAAATCTCTTCAGCACGTCAGTCGTTTGGTGACAGAGTTGATGGAAGAAATACCTGAGATTGGATCGTTTCGAGAACGACTGAAATGGGTCATCTGGAAGAAGAGTGCTGCGGACTCTTTGCTGGTCAAACTAAGAGATTGGGAAGGGGATGTGGAAGGAATTATTTTTGCCCTCGATATCTTCTCCAGAGTCAGAGGCGAGGAGAAACTCCCAGAACAGCTTCATCAAAAAGGAGGCCATGCTTTATCTAGTGCGTGGGCGTTGAGCAATCGAATATACACTTCGGGGGCTGGGGACATCTCTCCGTCCCTTAACTTGCCTTTGACCTCGTTCGCAATTCAGAGGCCATACGGCTCCAAAGATGCACAGCTCTTCAGGGTGCAGGGTGGGGACATGACATCCCAACTCCAGATCGGGGACGAGAGCTCCAACGAATCGCTGCAATACTACATTCTGAGAACCTATGGGAAGTGCATCTCCTCCCTTGCATCGGTTTCTCTTATAAAAACAGCAGTAGATGCTTTCTACTATATTATCGCATCCCCAGCAGCATCCGGTTCCACAGGCCCGTACCTACTGCGTACGCCTTGAATATACACTTTCCGTTAGTCTTGGAAGATCGTCTTCGTATTGCAGGGGAAGTGGCAACAGCCTTGTTNTGAAATACACTCTTTTCTATTGGCTTTTTGTTCATCTATCCATCCTGGACCTTGCCGATCCTTCTCCTGTAATGATATCAAGACCACAAATGCGCACTGCTATACGGGTAGCAACATGTATTGGATTCGTCAGTGGTTTCCTTCTTGCCTACTAACGTTCTTCTAGTAAGACCTTAAGATCAACGAGGAGATTTCTGTAATAGAGAGCCTCTCGATGCTAACTTCGATGATGAACTCGACAAACGGGTGCCCATGCGTAGCGGTTGGACGGATAATAACACCCTCTACGTCGCGATGAGAGCATCTAAGAACCGGGGCTTCCAGACTCATAATGATCTTGACGTCGGAGACTTCGTTCTTGACGCCATGGGCACTCGATGGGCTGGGGAATCGGGTTCCGGAGACTACGGGTCGCCCAAATATTTCAGCAGTGACAAGCAGAACTCGGCACGGTGGTCATATTATCGGAAGGCGACGGAGGGGCAGAACACGATCCTGATCAACAAGGTTAACCAACTTGTCACTGCTACTCCTACTGTAGAGAAGTACGAGCCGTCTGGAACTGTTCAGGATGCTAGCACTACCTTCAACGTTCCTGGTGATTCGACGGCATCATTACTGGGTTGCTGATATGACGAGTGCAGATTCCGATGTGTGAGTTCCACTCTGACTACAATCGCATCCATCTTCTAACTCGACTTTGTTCAGCTCCTCTGTCCGTCGCGAAGTACGTCTCGTCAACGCCAGGAAACAAGTCTTGGTTCAGGATGAGCTTTCAACATCTGTTCCTTTCCAATGGCGGATGCACACAACCGCAACTGTCAGGGTCGATGGTCCTTCTGCTACTTTGAACCTAGATGACAAGACTGCACTTACCTTCCGCAGATCGAGTCTCTCCGGTAACCCGCAGGTCTAGAGAACACCATCAACATCCAAATACTCATCGTTGACCCTCAAGATGACCTTCGACACCGTTGTAGGACTGATTGGCGGACGACAATGCATACATAGATCACCTGCCAAGTCACAAACGTTAGCACGAGCACGAACAAGACCACAACAGCACTGACCGTGTGTTCGACACCGACTCCTCGATAAATGAAGCAGTGTACTGCAAGCCCAGGAACAGTTGTTCAAGCAGACCTCGGTGAAGGAAGCTTTATCTAGTCAGGATCGTAAGTGGTCATCTCCATCTGAAACAACTATCAGACTTATGCAGTCGTCTTGTTACAGCCATCCACGGAGTCGGAGAGGTGTTCGGCGGACACCGATACACATAGTGTTCACCTAGATGGCGAAGTAAGTCTTGGGTCCACTCAGCAAAACAATTAAACTCACTAGCTTGTTCTGTCAGTCCAACACAAAGGCTGCAACACTACCTCGGTGGATGAAAACCTGTACAGTAACCGTCTTTCTTGTAAGCTGGTACTCCTATCCCTATATTAAAACAAACTCACATTCAGATAGAGGACGACAAGCCCTCACCCATTCCAACGCGACTCTAGGGTCATTCACTGAATGTCGATACATACATACATTGCCTATCGGGGCAATGTATGATCTGCTTTCGACCGTCAGCGGAGACTCAAGCACCACTCGACATACCTCTCGACAAGCCGTGGCGCATTCGGACAAACGCGAGCTGTGACCTCGAGCACGCAGGGAAGAGGATGGATTCCCGGATGACCGTAGATCGATTTACGGAAATTCAAGGATGGGAGGACGTCGACACGACTCGACTCTGCCAACATACCACTCCTCCTCGTCCTTGCGGGCTCCACGATGGGGACCTCTGCGTCCACGGCCTCTGTCTCCACGTCCACGTCCAAATCCTCCGCGTCCTCGTGCTGCGTCAGCCATATTTTATAAGTTTTCGTCGGAGGGGATTTGTCGGACAACACACACGCAAGACGAGACAACGCTCCCATTCGCACCCTACAACAGGAACAATACTCGGTGTCGACAAAGTCTATGCTGCATCCAGCAGCAAATGAACTTGCCAATGGCCGCGTCAATGGAGACCCCTCCACGCCAGCATTCTCTCTTGAGGATGTCAAAAATGCTTTCTCCTGTAGTATCTTCACCACTGTCGGAAAGACGTTGCTCAAGGAGAAAGTTGACCCAGGGATGCGCAGATTAGGCGCCGCCACTGCAGCATACACACTGGGTCTTTGTACGGATGCCTCATGTCTTTTCTGTCTATACCATTTATACCAAGTCGTAGTCATTTTTGTTACTCTGTATTCTGTAGCTGTCCTAATAGTAATAAGAGCCATGTCTCTTTTCTGGTTTGTTCGGCGAAGACTGCCTGATGTGGAAAACTGGGTTGGTGCCTTAACATCAGGGNCCGAGGTTGGTACTATCTTCTAACACCGCTACCCCAAGACTCATGCTAGTTTCTTAAGTTTAACTTGCTAAAGCTCGTTCATGAGCACTTTTGACACTTGCTCTTCTGTGAGTGCTCTTAATTCTCAAGGTTATGATTGTTTGCCTTGCTAAAGGAATACATTATCTTGAACAGTTTTGGAAATAGGTCTCTGGCCAGCACTTCATTTGCACCAGTGTTTCCACCCAAGAATGCCGTACTTAAATGACTTGACGTCCAGCATGTCTCATGATAAGCCACGATTCCCCATCTTGTTTCTATATATATATAATACGTATTTGTATCAGCATGAGGGTTGGCGCATGCGTTACTTTCCTTCCTTTCTCCTCTATCACTCCAACGGCGATGTTCCTTGTGTTGCTCCCCCCAMGGTCTGTTTGCCCCCAGAGCCTCTGTTTCTTGTAGCACTGACATGGTGTAGTCCATTGCTGTTTGCCCTCTATAGCATTTTTCGTACTGCGTACGCTAGTAAAACTGCCAACCCCATAGCCTTACTGACGTGGAATGTCTGGTTTTACTAGGGCATGCATCTGTCGGTTTCTTACCTTTACACAGTGATTCTATGGCTTAATAAGTTCTGCTCTAGTTACTGTTTATCAGGCAGTTCGATACTGGAGATTTGAGTGGGATGATGCATCCAAGAGTACCAAGAACAAAGACTTGACTCTTGCTCAACGTGCAATCCGGCCCTGTATCCTGCTCCTAGTAAGCATTGGATACGTATCATTTCATGTGACCTTTTTATCTCTGACTTTCTCACTTTCCAGGCTGCTCTTGTTGTTTTCGCTGAGGAGGCCCAAGGCATAATGCTTCTAGTATCGTTAGTACACTACTTCTTCCTGCCACAGAACCCTCAGTGGAAAATGTACGTCATTGACCTTCTGGATTCAAGGGATCCAACATAACTAACGGTGTACTTACAGATACTTTTTGGTGCAATATACAATGATGGGAATAACAGTGTTGGCGTCACAGATGATATACACTGCTCGTTTCTGGTGTTGTAAGTCCTTGTGGATGTGTACTCACTATTTGACTCAGACATCTTTGTCTTAGTTCAGAACCAGCTGCGGAGCGACTCTTTGGCACGCACGGCATCTGCTGCCTTCCTTGTTGGATCTCTTGTCGTTGCGTTCGTAGGTTGCGGTAAGCATACAATGGACCAATAGTACCTAAGGAGAAACTAACGCCATAGCAGGCGTGTACGAGTCTTTCTTGATCAAGTCGTGAGTTGTAGTCAGATATAATTTCGCAATATCCTCTTACTTCTCTGTTCGTGTATCAGCATCATTATTTGTGTAGATGATCCAGGATCATTTGCTGTCAGAATGGCTGCGGTAAGTTTCCCTACAACATATCGTCTTTTCCTTTTGTTCAACTTTTACAGTCTGATATACTAAGAAGCGAAGTTATGCAGAGCCTGACAAGTGCTGCACTCTGCACGTCGCTGTTATGGGTATTCAAGATGTTGAATCGAGCTAGGTATGCAAAACTGCTTTCCTACGTCTCCTAACTAATCACTCTATCACAGTTGTGGGCTAGATCCCGTCTATAATGCAATGGTAAGTCATGGTCCAAGTCTAACCATGTACCGGTCTAATGTCATTATGAATAGGCAATCGATAGTCTCATCGGTCTTGGTCTTACCTGGTAAAAACTGGTGTTTGATTTCTCATTTGCACTGTTTCCTCATCTTCGTATCCCTAGTGTTCCAGCGGTGACTGCAATTATTCTTGTGAGTCTTTAGATACTGTTGTGCAAGGTCTTCTTATCGTTATGCCAGGAGTATACTCTCAAACACTCTTTTGCCGGACTATTTCTTTATAGTTTTGTGGGGCAATGTAAGTCTATTTGCACTTCCATCTGGAGAGAAAACTGAAATTGAATGGCTGTTATCAGGCCATGCAATTGCTATATTCAACACGTTCAACAGTCGCAAAAAGTATCGAAAATCCAAGGTGAATAGCCAAGCTCAAACAACACCTTCAGTCTCTAGCTCCCCAGGCCATTCTTCAACCTTGGTGTTCCACCATGAATCCGATGATACCGAACTAGCTGTTATCCGCCACTGTCCATCCACTCATTCACTCCGCCGCCTTGCTGTAGCCTCCGCTGCGCCACAGAGTTTGGAGGTGGAGGTTATATCTGTGATTCAAGATTCTACAGACTCAGAGGACTCCTATGGGACAGCAGCTTCAACCCGGTCAGAAGAACTTTTGGACATGGCACCAGCATTCGGCTTCCCTCCTGTTCCTCCCGGTTTGACCTCTCTTGGTCCAACTACTAACTGGTCAATTGAGCTTGACATCCGATATGTCATGGAACACCTGCGCTGTCATCGTGGAGGGGGCATTCTTTCTCCAACTCTTTCTGCATTCTTGAGACAATTCGCTCTCCATTTCGGGAACACCCCAGCCCTTGTTGTAGATGAAAATTTGGCTTTTCGTCTCCAAAGGCAGCTTGAGGAGATCAATTATGATTTTGAAAGTGGAATGTATGGCCCCTTTATAACTCCAACACCAGCACCCAGTCTGGCATCCCAAGCATCCCTGAGCATCCAAGACGCGCAGAGCATCCAAGACGCGCATGCAAAGAAACCTTCTCTAGTAGGTTATTTACTATCCTCCTCCAATGCGAAGCTAATTCTGCTGCGGTAAGGTATCCTCTGAGGGGACCAACGGGAGCCACCTTTAGATCTACTCAAGAGACCCATGGTACGTCTATCTGCTGGGACATGGTCGTTGCTTTTGATTAATTAATGAATTATTTTGCAACTCAGTTTGGGCCAAAAATATCAACAATGGTTTTGTTTACGGACACTTTTCTCATTTCTTTTTCTCACATACGTTAAATCAAATTCCCCTCGCTTTTCTTGTTCTCATGTGTAGTCTTGTTAGACTAAGTCATTCCTTTTATCCACGCCATTGCCGTTTATTCTTAGTGATTTATTTCTTGCTTTCATATATTTGTAGTATGTCAATATCAGATCTTGTATTATACATTGTGGCCTCTGGACTCTTAGCTGAGTAAATGAATCTACCAACCATATTGACTGTCAACCTGGGTCCTGTCGCGACTCTCTCCTAACGTCGAAGCCACTATCGGTGACGACAGCTTGGAAACTGGAATCCTTGACTTCGACCCTACACTCACACCTACCGCTCCATGGAGAAAGCTCTGTGCTCTCATTGAGCTCAAGTCACTTCGACTCATTGAGAAACAATGCGCAATGCGAGCTCTCATTGCCGAACGTCTCACCCATGGCTCTCTGCTTCCCCTCAATCGAGTAGACTTCCGCCGCGTTCGAAAGCCGACCATCAAGGATGCCCGAATGACAGAGCAGGCTGAGCGTAAGCAGCGCATTGAGCGCGAGCGGAGAGCGAAGTCGAAGCATGTCGAGCAACTTACCGTTATCACTTCCCATGGTCGCGAGATGCGGGCGGTCAATCGCACAGCACAAGACCGTGTTATTCGTCTGGGTCGTGCCGTCATGAGCTTCCATGCTCACACTGAGAAGGAGGAGCAGAAGAGGATAGAGAGGATTTCGAAGGAACGTTTGAAGGCCTTGAAGGCGGATGATGAGGAGGCCTACATGAAGSTCATCGACACGGCCAAGGAYACKCGAATTACCCATTTGCTMAGACAGACAGATTCTTACYTCGRCTCTCTTGCRCAGGCTGTCGTTGCSCAACAGANCGAAGCAGGCGGGTTGGATCATCGGTATGGRTTCGAGATGGAGGACGGSCTAGCTTCCGACGCCACGTTTGGTGCTCAGGTAAACGCCGATGACATTCCTACCCACAAGTTCAAGGTGGACTACTACGCTGTCGCRCACAGGATYTCYGAAAAAGTCACAAAACAACCTGCYATCYYTGTGGGTGGAACACTGAAGGAGTATCAAATCAMGGRYTTGCAGTGGATGGTCAGCTTGTATAACAACAAGCTAAACGGTATTCTCGCAGATGAAATGGTACGTNACCGAACCTGTGATTGTTTCATTTACTAACTAATACTCTAGGGTCTCGGGAAAACCATCCAAACAATCTCCCTCATTTCATTCCTCATCGAAGTCAAGCGCCAACCTGGCCCTTACCTCGTCATCGTCCCCTTGTCCACCATGACGAATTGGTCTGGCGAGTTTGCTAAGTGGGCTCCTGCAATTCGCATGGTGTCCTACAAAGGTAATCCCGCCCAGCGCCGAGCTCTCCAAGGTGACCTCCGCGTCGGACAATTCCAAGTCCTCCTCACGACATACGAGTATATTATCAAGGATCGGCCGCACTTGAGCAAGATGAAGTGGCTCCATATGATCATCGACGAGGGTCATCGTATGAAGAACACTCAGTCCAAACTCACGCAAACCCTCACCACCTACTATCACTCTCGCTACCGGCTCATTCTCACTGGAACACCACTGCAAAACAACCTTCCCGAATTGTGGGCTCTTCTGAATTTCGTACTACCCAAAGTGTTCAACTCAGTGAAATCGTTCGATGAGTGGTTCAATACCCCGTTCGCCAACTCTGGTACTGGAGACAAGATCGAGTTGAACGAAGAAGAGGCGCTACTCATTATTCGTAGGTTGCACAAAGTGTTGCGACCGTTCTTGTTGAGGCGTTTGAAGAAGGATGTGGAGAGTGAGTTGCCGGATAAGGTGGAGAAGGTGATCAAGGTGAAGATGAGTGGATTGCAGAGTCAGCTTTACAAGCAGATGAAGAAGCACAAGATGATTGCAGATGGGAACGATTCTAAAGGGTGAGTCCTTTCCGTTTTTACTTCATGGATGTACTAACGAGATGGCGCAGAAAATCTGGAAGTGTCAAGGGTTTGAGCAACGAGTTGATGCAGCTGCGCAAGATTTGCCAACACCCATTCCTTTTCGAGAGCGTCGAAGATAAAATTAACCCTAGTGGTTTCGTTGATGAGAAGATCATCCGCACGTCCGGCAAACTTGAACTCCTCAGTCGAATTCTGCCAAAGTTCTTTGCTTGTGGCCACAGAGTAAGCGAGACCTGCTCTTATACCTCGTTGGTGCTGACTACTCGGTCCAGGTTCTCATCTTCTTCCAAATGACAAAGGTCATGGACATTATGGCTGACTTCTTGAAGATGATGGGGTGGAAACACTTGCGGCTGGATGGTGGGACAAAGACGGAGGAACGTGCACAGTTCGTGCAGCTCTTCAACGCAAAGGAGTCCGAATACAAAGTTTTCATTCTTTCTACCCGTGCCGGTGGTCTGGGGTTGAATCTTCAGACAGCCGATACTGTTATCATGTAGGACAACTTCCTCCTCATTCCTCCGTGATATTAACGTGTCTTCGTTTCTAGCTTCGACAGTGACTGGAACCCTCATGCTGATTTGCAAGCTCAAGATCGTGCTCATCGTATTGGACAAACAAAAGCAGTTCTCATTCTACGATTTATCACCGAGAAGAGTGTTGAAGAGGCAATGTACCAGCGGGCAAGATACAAGCTCGACATCGACGACAAGGTCATTCAAGCTGGTCGTTTCGACAACAAGTCTACACAGGAGGAACAAGAAGAATTCCTGGTATGTATCTATTGAGTATGCATTCAGTGAACTTTTCTAACGATTGTCTAGCGCTCCATCCTTGAGGCTGATCAAGAAGAAGAGAACGAAGAAGCCGGTGACATGAATGACGACGAGCTGAACGCGCTGATCTCACGTACAGAGGATGAAGGCGAGATCTTCCGAAACATTGACATCCAACGCGAACGGGAGATGCTGGAAAGTTGGCGTGCACAGGGCAATCGTGGCAAACCTCCGCCGACGCTCATGTCAGTAGAGGAGCTTCCGGAATGCTACCGCAATGATGAGCCTTTCGAGGTCAAGGATGCGGAGATTTTGGAAGAGGGTCGTGGTCAGCGGAAACGGAATATTGTCAGCTATACTGATGGGCTGGATGACGATACGTGGGCGCAGGCTTTGGAGGAGGGTGAAGATCTTGAGGAGCTCACTGAGCGTACGCGAGAACACAAAGACCGCAGAGCAACAAACAAACTCATCAAGGAAGCTCAAGATTCCAATCGGGGCACTCCCATCTCGGACACAGACTCGCGTGGCAGACGAGGGCGGAAGCCAAAAGGCAAGGCTCCCGAGTTCGACCCTCCTGTCGGAGGTAAACGCAAGCGTGGCATGAAGTCAATGTCTGTCACGCCTTCTATTGCCGAAGATGATGACGATGAGCCTGAACAAGTGAGTAACTATTTTATTGCCTTCTACCAATGTATTAATTGTGCCTTATTCCAGAAACGCCGGAAAACAAAGACCGCTACCGCTTCATCGTCCTCGGGCGACATCACCCCAGCGGTGCGTGATCGAATGAAAAAGGCATTCGGGGAATGCTACAAGGCTGTCGTCGGCTGCGAGGCTGAGGATGGGCGGAAACGCTGCGAATTATTCAGGGAGGTGCCCGACAAACGAGTATGTCTTGAAGTCCTTCAATCTTCGTCAATGCTAACCCCTGGCCTGTAGGATTACCCTGATTATTACCAGCTTATCCAACAACCGATTGCGCTTTCCATTCTCCGCAAACGGGGTAACAGCAACTACTACAAGACTGTCTCCGCGTACCGCGACGACTTCCGCCTCATGTTCCGCAATGCTAAGACATACAATCAGGAAGGCTCGTGGGTGTATGTTGACGCTGAAATCATGCAACAAGTGTTCGAGTCCACGTTTACCCGCGTCATGACCAATTCTGGCCTTCCTGGAGCACCCACAACAGTTCCAGCAAGTGATGCATACGAAGGTGCACTCACTCCGATGGATGAGGACGAACGCCCGCCTGCACCTGTGCGTAACAGTAGCGGACGTGGGCGGAAGCAATTGGTTGTCAGTGACGATGAGTATCTCACTCCCAGCGATGAAGAGTAGATAGACTCCAGGATCTTCGGGTGGATATTGTTTCTGTGTCGTGTATTTTAAACCAGCTCTTTTCCGTTTTTAATTCTATGTAGCTTTTGTTCTTGTACTGTTGTTATGATAACCGCTATTCTTTGTTGCTCGATACACTGTGAGTGAGTGATCTGTATAAAAGGTTGGCGGGTGGTCTATCAACACCAGCACTATCTCCCGCAAGGACTTTCACTCCCAACGGAGTTCCCATTTTGAACGTTTATCGATGAGTCATTTGGCACAGCCACACACGGGAGCGATCACGGGAAGRCGCGCCTCTCACGAGTCACGGCACTTAACTCTCATCCACCACCATGGCAGCAGAAAGAGCTGGCGTACGCACTTCAGACTAATTGTTGATAGATAAACTAATCTTTAGAACTCTAGTATACTGCCGTTGTGTTCCTCGTCGATGTCTCGAGGACAATGGGCAAGACAAGAGTGGTAGAATTACCTGAGGGACCTAATGGCGAAGAACGTACGACTGAAATGACAAACTTGGAATGGGCTCTACAGTTTGTTAAGTTGAAGATTCAAGAGATGGTGAGTGTGTTATGTCTTGATCCTCTAGCAGTAATCTGAATGCCTCGGTAGATATACAATGGTCGAAAGACAGACCAGTGTGGGGTACTTCTCTTTGGAGCAGAAGGTGTGTGTCGATGCTAGTATCTACCCTCACATTTGTATTCTGATACTGTCTATGCAGAAACGGACAATATTGTAAATAAGCGGGAGAGAGACCACTACATGAACATCCATGAATACATCCCCATTGCTCAACCCAATGTCAATACTCTCCGCAAGCTTGACGCTCTAAAGCCATCCACAACACATGGAGATCGTCAGCTCTTTCCCTAACTCCGTATCTCTTACCCTTTTATTGAATAGTTCCTTAAAATATAGCAATCGACGCGCTTATTGTGGGGATCGAAACACAACAGGAGTATCTTGGGAAGAAATCATGGACACGAAAGATTGTCCTACTGACGGACGGAGAGAGTCCGATGGAGGTGGAGGACTGGGAGGCTACAGTCCAAAAGATGAACGAGTTTGACATCGCATTTACTGTTGTGTGCGTTATAATACCCCTTTCTCTGAGTGTTCACTTACTAATGTATTCATCACATTCGTAGTGGTGTAGACTTTGACGACGAAGAATTCGGCTTCGAGGAGGAAGTCAAGTCAGATATCAAGGTACTATTTCCATTCCATAGATCATGTATTCAATTCTGACACCCGTAACCTACAACAGCGCGGCAACGAAACGTTCTGGACCCAATTCACTTCCTCTTTGGCCAATGGTGTCATTGGCACCTGTGCCTATGCCCTCCAAGAAGTCTCCCGTCCTGAAATCAAGCAAACGAAGTCTGTCCTCATGGGCACCGTCCTCCGCCTCGGCGACACCGAAACCCGCGCCGACTCTGCTCTTGAGATCATGGTCAAAACAAGCAAATGCACCGCAATCAACAGACCAAAGAGCTGGAAAAAGTTTGCGCCGAAGAGGAGGGAGGATGGTCGGGAAATCACGTTTGAGGATGAGGATGGAGTGAAAAATACAGTGTATAGCTCGGTGAAGATGCGAACGGAATACTATTTGGATGACGAGACTGAAGAAAATGAGGATGGGGACGGAGATGTGAAGATGGAGGAGGGCACAGAGAGTGATCAGAAAAAGGGCCCTGATACAAGGCTTGAGAAGGAGGAGCTAGTAAGAGGATTCAAGTATGGGTCATCCTATGCACCATGTCCGGATGGTCAATTCCCTCGTCTGCCCACGAGGAAAGGTATTGATATTTGTGGATTCTTTCCGGCTATGAATGTATGTGGGCTTCTACTTTACCCTATGAACTGTCGCTGACGACGATTCATCCCCCCTTAGTATCATCGTGATTATTCCATGGGGGAGATTCAGTACGTCTGGGCTGACCCCGGAAGCCCCGCCCAGCAAGTTGCACTCTCTTCTATTGTCCAAGCCATGGCAGAGAAAAAAGTCATGGCCATCGCGCGTTGGGTATCCAAAGATGAAATGGACCCTAAAATGGGTGTCCTTGCACCAGTCAGCTTTGAGAGCGTCGATGCGTTACTATGGGCTCCTGTTCCCTTTGCTGATGATGTTCGCAAATACACATTCGCGTCGTTGGAGAACCTCATCTCGAAGAAGGGTGAGGTGTTGACGGAGCATCCGTATCTCCCGACTGAAGCCCAACAAGAAGCAATGGATAACTTCGTTGATGCTATGGATCTAATGCACGCGGGTGAGAAAGACGAAGAAACTGGGTACGTCAGTTTACCGACGCTTTTTTGCTACGAGTCTAAACAACTCGCATTGCAGAGAACGAGAACCTTGGTACAACCCATTAGATTCGTACAATCCCGCAGTTCATCGTATAAAACAAGCCATGTTTCATTGTGCAGTCGTCACCGATCTCGAATCACAACCCATGCCTCCACCGCACCCAGAGCTTCTCAAGTACTTCAACCCGCCGAAGAGGGTACTCAAGAAAGCCAAGCAACCTTTGGACAAATGTAAAACCATATTCAAAGTGCGTGAAGTTCCGAAGAAGATTGCAAAAGCGAGAAAGGATGGCCACGTACATGCGCAAGACGATGACGAGGAAATGCTCTTGTTGGATCGACAGCCCTCAAAGGTCCATATAACACAGTCTCAATCTCAATCCCAAGTGACGAAGCGTGTGGAAGCAGAAACCCCTGAGAATGAGTCGGAAGAAGAGGAACTTTTGTTGGACAAGCCACCACAAAAGAAACCTAGGAATCAACCTCTTCCAACACCTGCCCGCTCGGTGTCCCCGAGTGGCGATGGGGAGAGATCTGTCGATGGGAAGGAGCCAGGTCGGATTATCGGATCGTTTTACCCCCTCAAAGATTTCAAGAAGAACCTCGAACAGGGCGATGTGGTGACCAAGGCCGTTGAGGACTTGGGTGCCGTCATAACACAGATCATTTTGAAGCCGTTTGCGCGAAGAAGACATGATGAGTGTATTGAGTGTATGAAAGCAATGAGGGACACCTGCCTCAAGGTATGCTACCTTCTGTCATTCGTATAGTAGGCGCCACTAACTGTATCTGCAGGAGGATGAGATCGATGCTTGGAATTTGTAAGTTTGCTCTATCTTTTTGCTCGAAAATGGTTCGATAATCGTTAAATTCTTAGGTTCCTTCGCGACCTGAAGATAAAGTGCCTTTCCAAGAAGCAAGGGAACCAAGAATTCTGGGACTTAATTCGTGACACTGGACGAAGTATCAGTCTGATATCGGATAAGGAGGCCAAGAAGTATGGGGGTCGCTCGGACGTCTCCGAGTCGTCTGCGACTGAAGTGAGTTCGATTACTCTTCCACATCGCCGTTATTAAAGGTCCCCTTGTCACATAGTTCACACAGGATTAAGACCGGGGATTTCGATGGACACTTTACGTATGTATATATGGTATCACTTGTATCTAAATTWGTGTTTGGCCTATAACATTTATATCTTTTGCAGAGTGTTCTGAACTCAGATTAGGATGAAAATACAAGTGAAATCGGGTCTATCATACCTTACAACTCAAACTAGATACACATCCTTCGATGGTTTAGACTAGCAAGTCTTCATAAGGAATACATATGGATTCGTTGGCTAAATCAACATACAATACTCAGTAAACCTAGTTTATGCAAAACTCGTTGGAAGGCTTACATTTCTCCATATGAACAGATCCCCACCGTACAAAATCGTATCTTGCAGATGCATGTCCGCCTTGTACCCTGGTACAGTGTCACGATAGATTTTGCAGGGCAGTCGTGTCATAGAAGACTCGGAAGGGAGTGGGCGGACGAACATCATCCCACTCATGGCTGTCTCTGCTATGTTCAAGGAAACTGTTGAATCAGTTTGTACACCGCGAAAATGGCGGTGTTTAACCGATGGCTGATGGAAGTCGTACAGATGTACATGATCCACCTCCAAAAGAGATGAACTTGTGTGAGTGAATAGCTTCATTCCGCTCACGCCGAACTGCGTACAAGCGTGCCGCGTGCTGGGCTCTATGAGTCGTGTTCCTTCGGTGGCCCATTGATCCCAATGCACGACCGTGCTATCCGCTGGGCCTTCTGAACCTTTCGCCATGAAGGGTACGAGCGTTCTCAAAGGGATGGCATGGATATAGTCGAAATATTGAACCGTTATCATGCAACTCAGCTGAATAGCGATCAGCCTGTCACATTCTGACGAGACGTGAAAAATCCCCGGAGGTCCTGTTCCATATGATGTTGTCATTTGGACGCAGCCGTCTAGCTGTAGATCAACGTCGTAAAGTGTAGGAAATGGGTATTTGAAACGGAACTGTATTATATTTCTGTCTATGTTGATCAAGAGGAGTGTTATATTCCTCGTTATAGGGAGGAGTCTTGTATTGCTGCCGTGGATCTGACGGAGAACATCGAGTTGGACAGCCAACAGGTATTGTTCAGAGAGGAAGCAACATCCCACAAGAATACGGGGGCTTCCTTCGTTAGGGAGATACTGAAGAGACATCTTTGTTAAAATTCAAACGCCAAAGTGAATGGAAAAGAGAGATGGTACTCGCATAGATAAGCACCCCAGTTGTCCAATTCCACACAAAATTTTCACTGTTAGGACGGTAATCAGAGTTTTCGGAAGTTGCTCGAATCAACAATTTACATCCATATATGTGGATCTCATGTTCCCCCTTCCACCTGGAACCAAAATCTGAAGGTTTCTTCATGAGTAAAGGATTGACCGGGGCGTCTGGATGGGGAAGTCCTGTCGAAAGACAGTAAAGATGGACTTTGCGCAAGTCCTCGCCCATCAATGCTCCCGCAGGAAGATCTGCCTGTTCTAGTAACACTAGAAGGTCGCGTTCCCAGGATAAAGAAAGTGTTTCTATACGAAATCCTACATCTTCAATTGCCCATTCTTTGTATTCGACTTGGCGCGTGCGGCATGGAGCCTGCACACAAACGACCCTAGATCCTTCGTACAAGACGAGGATTCTGTCAACAAGAAGATAACGGAAGCGATGATACTCAAATCGGGATTTGGCGTCGATTAGGACTTCTATGGGTCGATCGATTGTTGCGCACAGATTTCGGTGTTTGTGAAGCATCTCATGGCGTGCAGAGGGGGAATTCGAGGTGGCCTCCGTTCGTGGGCCATCAACCATGTTAGAGACGTGAAGTTCAAGAAAATAGAGAAGTTCAGGGCTCCCTTGGATGACATTGATGAGGTGTTTACAGACCTACAAACACGTTAATGGTACAATTACTGTTGAAGGTACTGGAGCAGGTTACACAACAACATTGCGCTACGTGCTCGGCCTCAAGCATCCCAAGAATACATAGAAGAAGTTCATTCGGAAGCTGTAGAAGAAATGGTTGGGCCCTATCCATAATAGCGATATAGAGCAGATGAAAGTGTGATGCCAGTATATATCGTGATGGCTTAGGCTGTGTGCTTTGTAGCAGGACACGTGTTCGTGATGAAGCCACCAATTTGGTTGGACAAAAATTGGACGTAGGCAGACGGAGGTTCCCTGTGTCTTCTTTATATATATTGATTATCTAAACGCGATCGAGACGAGTGCAATATACCAAATGGGTCTCACTGGTGAGGCATATGCCATACATCTAGCATTATCACATCTTCATAGTACTAAGGAACACCGAGGGATTGTTTGGCTGCAAAACAATGCGTGAGAGGCATATAAAGAGAATCTGAGAATATAGAAATCATACATGCGTCCAAATCGCCTGGTCTTCACAAAAGAGAATCGTCGTAGAGCTGCTAAGACCCGGCAAATCGTGGCAGGATAGCCTGCAAGGCAGCCGGGTTCCCGGAAGAGGACTGGGCTCTTCAGCTACCTTCTTTCCCCTCCTTCTACCTTTCTTCTTCTTGAATTGGATCCTTTCCTCTTTATCATATCCGGCTCGCCAGTCCACTTCAGAAGTAAGCAGACCTAAGCAGAGGGATCACGCCACACAGAAGCGGATGAARATCGTACACATAACAGCTCATGCCAGTATTGCCACGACACCAACCATAGAACGTGTAGAGTTTCATCCCACTGACACAAAATTGAGCTGGTGAGATCAGACGTGTTCGCGAAATCGACTATTCACTCCACGGGACATCTTTTGTGTTCTCAGGCGTTTCGTCGCTCAGAAAAGGTAGTAGTGTACTGAGGTGTAGCATGAATGTAGTCGAAATTGGCATGTTCGGAGTAACAGTGGAGCTCAACCGCAATTTGAATCAGACGGTCGCGTTCAGAGGACGCATGGAAGATCCTAGGAAGACCGGATGCATAGGATGTTTTTATCCCTATCCGGGCTTCCTTTGTTAGATTTACTTCTGAATCCCAAGGAAGAGCTGGGTACTCAAACCGGCATACGTCTTTATCATGGTCCATGTCGATGGTGAGAAAGGAGAAAGATCTAGTGGTAGTTCTCTCACGGTCAAAGTCATATGAGACAGTCGCATGGACTGCTAGTAGATATCTCGAGGTGAGGAAGCAGCATCCCAAGACGAAGTCCGGCGACCTAGACTGCCAAAGAAATAGCTTTTCAGTGACATGGTTGATACAAGTAAATCAAAAAMCTCACGTAGACCAATTCCCCTGTTTTCCAATTCCAGACAGAAATGTCATGTTTTACTGGGGCCGGAAAGTCATAAACCGGGTGGGGAGCCTCTCGGGATCCTCGAATGAGCACAAGGTGTCCAAACGTTTGAATCTCATGAGTTCCATTCCACCTGGGAAACCAAGATGATGTAGGTTTCTCCACCATCAACGGATTCATTGACGCGTCGCTGTGTGGCCGTCCCGTCAACAGGTGGCGCAGATGCACCCTACGGAACTCCTTTGTAGGTGGGGAACCCTGGCTTGGAACTCGTATAATTTCTTTGTCTAGCAGTACCAGGAGATCTTGCTCGTGGCATATCGAAAGCGATTCGATGTCAAATCCATCGTCTTTGACCACCCATTGTCTATGTCGGATCTGACGCGTCGGTGATGGTGTCTGCACAAGAACGACCGTTCTTTCGTTGTGGATGACGAGTATTCCGTCGACGAACATATATGAGAAACGAAGGTCATTGAAGTGAGACTTCGCGTCGAAAAGAACTTGCACCGGTTGGTTCATCGACATTTCCTGATGTCTGCGAAGCATTTCGAGGCGCGCCTTAGTAGGGAACGCGTCGTTGACAATGCGGGGTCCATCCACCATATTCGCGAGTTGGAGTTCGATGGAATACAATAAGTCCGGGCTGCTGTCAATAAAGCCTAGAAGGAATTTGCAAACCTAGAGCAATAGCAGTATCGTGTGAACCATCTTTGGTACTGAAGTAAGATAGGGAGCGTTCATACTCCACCTATATCACGTGATGTTAAGTACCTATCAAAAAACTCGAAAGTTAAGTACAAAAATTTCATGGGAGACCTTCAACACCCCGATATGAAAAATCCAAGATCTACATAAATTCGGGGAAGACGTTCTCAAAATTTTGTAGGTTTCAGAATAATTAATTTTGCACGTCTCGAGTTACAATTAGTTTTTTTGAACTTAACACTTAACATCACGTGATATAGGTGGAGTATGAACGCTCCCTATCTTACACTGGAACTCACATTACGAGACCGAACCAATGTCTTGACATCGAGTCTCTGAAAAACATACAAGAGCAATTCGTTAGGAAGCCGTAGGAGTGGGCAAGTCGTAGCATAGATCATGACTGAGCATTAGATGGCTGTGAGCTCTCAAGCGGCGGACACGCGCCTAGCCTCTCACCCAAAGAGGTGGCGCGAGAACGAGTATGCAGTAGATCTTCGACTCAAGACATGTGTGCAATGTGAAGTACAAAGACGTCCTTTTTAGATTCCCAAACCATAATAAGCAAGAGACCTATGGTACTGGTAGAAGCAATAAGAAAAGGCTGATCAAAAATACAAGGGGGAATAGTAAGAGACGACGACAGCATACGAATATATATATACGAAAAACCGTGTGCGATATGGGACTAGAGGAATGGCATTTGATGTCAATTTCATTAAATGGATACACAACGCAGAGGCAGAGATAGAGGGGAAAGAAAAGGGAGAAATATAAACACACACAACCACGACGGGGACCAAGACTACCACCACCTCCTCGCGGCGTGCCTCGTATCTCTAAAAGCAATGAAGCGGTATAACAACTCTGGTCTGTCAGTGCTTTGACAGAACCTGCTGGATCGCTTCTTTAAGGCCGTACGGCGTGCATCGACTCGAGAATGGAGCTCACCCCTGAGGGTTCGAGGACAACCTTCGTACCATCGCATTTGGCCTTGCTCGAAAAGTCGGAACACAGTTGGTTTATGTCCACGTCCTGTCGACCGACGTAAGCGAACAGGTCTACCTCGTGTGCTCCTCCTTTACGCACCTTGAAGTTGGGATCAGATGTGATCTGTCTCCAAGCATTCAGGATCTCTATGTTGTTCTCGTTCTTCTCCGTCGGTGGGAAGCTGGATGTGCCCTGACACATCACCGACTGGGGTATTGACCCATCTTTGCTCTTTCTCATCAAGCTGGCCCCAAGCGCCGCCCCGGTCGGAGCAGGACAACTTGGTGCAAAGACGGACGCTCCCTCCTTGTCGAGGCGCTGCAAGAATTCCTGCCGCGTTTTTGGGCAGTCACCCTCCTGAGTCTTCGATGACGCATCCATGTCAGACTCAGAAGAGGTACTTTCTCGCCCAACGCTGAACAGACTCGGGTCAGAACCTTGCGACGCAGGTGAGGAGGAAGACGAGGCAATGGGAGATCGAGTCGGGTTAGACGAGGAATTGAGTTTATCATGGTGAACAATTGGACTGATCGTAGGCGTCGTATTCATGAAGCTGCTGAAATCAGTGTTCCCCATGAAACCACCAAACAGGTCGTCAAGCGAAGAGGAATCATGCTGCGGTGGCCATGGGGTAAGTGAAGACATGTCGAAACTAAATGGACTTGGTGCGCTAGTAGGCTGGGGCGGTGCAGGGGGCGTATTTGAATCGAAGACTGAAGAAAGGGATAAGAACGAAGGGTTACTGGCAATGATCTTGAAATTGTTGGTCAAGTGACCATTATCGGGGGTATATCCCATATCCATCTGCATAGCATCGCCAGTGGCCGTCTGCTGCGGAGGCTCGTCCAACAAACTAAGCATGTTTGGGTCGAAAGACGTCAGCGAACTCCAGTCCAAGGGATTTGTTGTACTTGGAGATGTGAGCGTGGGAGCTTGGTACGTTGTTCGTGGAAGGGAGGAGAACATTGTGGCGTCGGATGTGAAGGGTCCCATAGAATATCCAGGATTTGCCTGAGCATGAGTACCTGCGTTTTTTGGGACAGAAAATGTGAAAGCAGATTGCTGCACAGATTGATGCGCCTGTTTCAGGGTCATATTCTCCGATTGAAGACGTGTCAACAGATCTCGCAGGTTTTCGTTCTCAGACGCGGCTTGCTCATTCTTGGCCTCCAAGGCCGCAACCTTATCCTCGAGCTGAAAGATGGAATATTAGAAATGTATGCAAGTGAGCAGATAGAGCCAGGCATGAGTAGGGCTGTCATAGACAGCCTCGCTGCTCTCTTCAAAACGAGAAAAAGTGTACATACGTCTTTTACATGTTTCTCCTTCCGCTCACGGAAGGCACGCTGGGCCGCACGATTCTGCTCTTTCCGTTTAAGCAGCCTAGATTCATCCTACGAGCATGGTTAGTAAAATTTACACATAGTGATGTTGATAGTGGCACTCACTGGGCCCCCAGACATTGATGACTTCCTCTTCGTATTCAAAGCACCCTTTTTATTACCCGCAGAATTACCGGCTACAAATATTACACTACGATTAATACGGTGACACAGGGGTTTCAAAGATCATAGCGCACCTGTATGTTGACTCTTTTGACTTGGACCCTCTTCCAGGTCAGATTCTACACTGGCCTTTCGCTTGAGTACATGATCGTTCTTGGAGCTTCCAGCGACTGGCGAATCATCTTCCCTTCGATTGGTAGATTCTGTGGCACTCGAAGGACTTGGGCTACTATCTTCAGAAGGAGGTGTAATTCCTGGGGGAAAACCTGACAAGGTCTGGGGATTGATGCTATGAGTTTCGAAAGACCCGGTAAAGGTGTTGTTGTTCATTAAGTTCGAGCTAGGAAACTGTTTCTGCAGAATGGCGAGAAAGTCGTCATCCGGAAGCTGGGCGAAAGAGGTGGCCTGCGATAGGTCCCAGAGGGGGGTATTGTATGAATCCATGAAACCAAGAGGGAACGTTCAAAGCTTGTTGGGGGAAAGATAGTGATATCGAAACCTAATCGAAGGTAGAAAATAGCTAATTAACAAGAAACTTGTTAACTAGCTCGCTGTCGTCGTTTGAAACGAGCAAGGTCCTGTGCTCGTTGTAAGAGACAATGGAGGCGGAGGGAATGGTGGTGCTGAGATTACCTTACTCAGCATCCGCTGAAGTCACATGCTTAGATAATCGAAGACGCGTTCGTCGGCACGGCCGGCGCTTTGTCTGCCCGCCTAATGTTCCATCTCTTTCGCCATCATTCTCCTTCGATCTGACTCGTCCCCTCTCGTGTTTCTTTGAGACGTCGAACCCATCTCTCCCTAGGGACAATATCCCAGGTTAAATAACGGGAATAGCTAACTATCGTCTGGATTACCCTGGAAATCAAGCGCCTCTAGTTTAGCAAGAAACCGCAGACCCCAATACTTGGAGGTTCGAAAGCTCCGTTGATTTGTCAAGGAACCGGCGGTATGAGATTCTGAGGGACCATTTCTTTGCTTCCTGTTCTCTCCTTGGAATTTCGTTCCTTGCTCGTTCAATCCATGAGGCTCTCAGATGATCTATCCCTCGGTTGCGACTGTTATCATAGTCCGAGTCAGAACTTGAGTTTTGAGAAGTCGTCCCACCTTTCTTCCGGCCTGGAACGGCAATGATGAGACTACTCATGATCTGACCGTAAAGATCGCAACGCGAAATTCAGACTTTGTATTAACTCCTGTTACCAGCGCTCGGAGGCTGGAAATGCTGTCCGTTACGGCTACAGATTGCTCTACGTCCGTTATCTTATGGCCACCCTATTTTCCCTTGGAAGATCCGTCGGCATGCAGCTAGCTATAAGTCGAAACAAAGAATCACAGCCTAGCCGGAAAGCAGCCGTGTTCAGCAGGCCACCATTACTATAACAGTAGTAGTAAAGTAGTCCCACACTAGCGTTATAGCCTTCGGAAAATCGGAATTATGGTCATGATTCTGCTACGCATTAGAGGGGAACGGGTTCAAAACTCCCACCGATCCATGAAATTACAGCAATATAGGGTTATCCCTCTTTTGGTACAACAGCAGTCAATTGAAATTATTGGGATCTATGAAGGAGACATTTATAGAATGAGAGCGCAAGAAAATGATGCGCCACAGGAAGACATTGAGTCYAGTGATCCCATCGCTTTTGATTGATGCCCCGGTCCGTCCATTTCCGTTTTTTGAGGATCATTCATCCTTTTCCTCGCCCCTCCCAGGACCCCTGACAATACACTATGAGGTAGGATCCGGAAACGGACAAGGACCGCGAAATTTTTTGCAAATGTAGGATCCAAAACGGACAAGTTGGGACCTAAAGCTGAAAAATGTATGATCCGTTATAGGGGAAAGTCCGGACAACGAGAGCTCGGGCGGGCCTCAGGG